>CAJQUW010014671.1:0-192437 GCA_907163375.1 Prostheceraeus crozeri | reverse complement strand
CTACAGCGTAAATTTAAACAAGTCTTGCGTTATGACGATCATGGTGTAGTACTCCAAACGGGAATGCTCCCTTCCACGGATGTCAAGATAATGCACAATCAGTATGGGGACTACATACTGATCCCCGTGAGTCCGTACATTCGCCACCAACTTGATATTATTGAGGAGTACGTGACATTAAATATGGACATTCCTACTCCTCTTGCTCAAGAGTGGAAGGCGAGAGATGACAAGGATATTCCCTATAGAAAGATTTGGGATGGTAATCACATTTGCCTACCGGTATCACATTGGTGCACTTACTATAAGAAGGAGGGAGATCATTCAACATCCATCACATGCGACGAGCTCGGAGAAGGTACTTGGAATATCCTTTTCAAAGTGAATGGGCTATATTATGGTCGCACAAGGATAATAAAATAGCCTCTCTCTCCATGCATATGGAATCCATCCTATATATTCCAAAACCACCCAACGTGGACGACATAATTGATCAAATCCTTAACAGCAGTGGTACGAAGCGCAAGTCGGAGAAGAATGCTGCATCAAAACGCAAATCAAAGAAGGAGAATTACTAGTCCTTTCCTAACTCTACCCTATGACAATTCGCTGATGTGCTTTGAGTGTCGTAGACGTGGTCTTATTAGATACATTTTACTTCTTCGTTGCCATCATATCATTTGTGTATTTTGTCGTGAAAAGCATCGATGTAATTCTTCATTTTGTAATATGTTATAGAACGTTTCCTTAGATGTGTAAATTTCCGTTTTAGGCTTCTATCATCATTTTTATGGATTGTGAGGGTGAACCTGTACAGGAGCTCAGTGCTATTGCTATGAACAATTGGACATATCAGATTGTCAGTGTCTATCATCAACATGCCAACTGCGATCCCAATGTTGATCAATGGGCGAGAAAACACATTCATGGACTTAATCTGAAATATTTGCAAAACTATGGCTTTTCTTGTGACAGTGCTCTTCTTATTGACTTAAAACGATGGTTAGCTGCTTTCAATGTTATACGCATCTTTTGTAATAATCCTGGTAAGGAGAGGAAAGTATTTCCCAATCTAATCATTGATGATATTTTGCTCCCGCCTTGGGATAGTAGAGTGAATCAACACTACCATGAAGTCACGAAACGTTTTAAGGATTTGTCGGTTCCTATTTTGTCTGTTCGTTGTAGTAACTACGTTCATAACCAATGCTTCTTTCCTCCTTACCTCAACACTGCCAAAGTCCTGTATGGTTATCATTGCTCGCTGTATAATAGTTACCAGCTGTATCTATTTTATCTCTTTCAAACCATTGATTTATAATGCATGCTTGTTACCGTTATTCAATAAATGTTACTATGAGAAGAGTTGTTGTTTTCATGCAATGGATGGGTTAGATAAAGGGCGATCATGTCTTTCTCAAACGACAGCGGAACATTACATTTTCATAGGCAAAGTTTAAAAGGAGCTGTTCAAGATTATGTGATAAATTTTCATAAAGATGAGACCGACATCGAAGCAGTGGTCGATGATGCTAGCACTCTATTTCTAGAGTTAATGAATACATTCTCTGATAGCATTGTCATGGCGCGATTAGTTGCGAAAATTAAGTTTAGTCATTTTGGAAAGGAAGAGGTGGAAAGTCGCTCTTTCCATTTTGCTTCTTATTCAATGGAAGTGGTAGATCACCCCGAAGAATTTTTTAAAAGACATATGATAAAAATTGCTGAACGTCTTAACGCATTTAACCATCATGGTAGCAGTCTAGTGATTGAAGCGATTTCAGATATTCACATTCAACTTTCCACAATGAAAAATTGAAAATGCAGTGGTACTTGATTGTAGCACAACTGGTTTTCGAGCTATGCCTGCTCACTCTCGAAGTATATTCCTTCTGTACATGTGTCTATTATTTAGAAAAGGCTAGCAAATTCATATCTTCAAAAAGACTTGCTATAGACATCAGTAACGGTGAAACTATGTGTTGTGATGTATGTAAGCGAAAGGATGGAAATGAAAAGCGCATCTTCAAGAGATGTAAGCACGCTTTTTGTCAACGCTGTTTCATACGTAATTGCATTCAACTTTGCAAATGTAACCACTGTGATATTGCTCATTTCGAGTGCCACTTATGCCGCAATAGTTAGTACCTATGCAAATGTGGTAAAGATAGGTTTTAGCAAAGACTGACACGAAAAATGGCGAAACGTAAAATGACGAAACGTAAAAGTCAAAAGCCTTCAAAGTTTTCTTCAGCCATTCAAGCTCTCCGACGAATGAAAGCAAATCAGCGATACAATGCTATACGACATGCTAACGGTAAATTCATTCGTGAAATTATTTCTCATGTGAGAAAGTTGAGGACGAAGAAATTAGCACCAAAACAACAGAAGTTACTTAAGCGATATGCTACGAAATTGCGTTTCATCTCCAATCCTAAAGTCACCCTTCAAAGAAAGAGGGAAACTAACACAAAAGGGCGGTTTCCTTCCAGCGTTACTACCGATGCTAGCTCCTATCGTGGGCAACGTATTGGGTAATATCTTTGGCTCTAGACGTTAATTATGCAAATGTTGAATCTCAAAGTATTATAATGGATTTCAGACTTCAATGTGAAAAGTTCTGACTGTATCAGGTCCATCTCATGCAGGTAAAACTGTTTTCACGCTGAATTTATTGGATAAAAGAAGGGAGTTGTTTAAGGAACCTATCAATCGAGTGATTTGGTGTTATGGTATTTATCAACCGTCGCTGTTTCAGGAATTGCAAAGTCGCAACTTTATTCGACATGAAGGAATTATTCCAGTGGATAAACTTCAGTCTAATGATGTTGTTGTATTGGATGATTTATTAAAAGAAAGTAAGAATTCAAAAGATGTTACAGATATGTTCACTCGCGCAGCACATCATAAAAGGTGCTTTATCATCTATATCACACAAAATTTGTTTCCTGATGTAAAAGAAGCTCGTACACGAAACCTGAATACACACTATTATGCTATTTTCAAGAATCTGCGAGATAAAAGTCAATTTGAAATTTTAGCGCGACAAGTTGCACCCAGAGGATCAAAAGCCTTAATTGAAATTTTTCAAGCAGCTACTGAAAAACCACACGGTTACTTATTCATTGACTTTACTCAAGAGTGTCCGGAAGAATTTAGATTTCGAAGTGATATTTTGAAAACTCCCATGATTATCTACAAACTATGAGTTCTTATTCTCGCATGATTGTTATTCCTCAGGATGAATATGTACAATTGACTGACATGCAGCAAGTAAAGCAACCTCTTGCAAATCAAATGTATAGGAAAGAAATAGATTATCAGCAAAATGTTCACATCAAAGATCCACATCGTGCTGTATTATTACAATCGGAAGCTGTTGAGCAATTGAAAAACTTGAAGAATAAGATGCGTGACTCTGTATCGACTGCAACACCTTTAGCATCTCGCGCACATGCCATATCTCTTTTCAATAGTATTGAACCCCATCTCAATGTAAATGATAGAGGAGAAATCATTACAGATGAAAATAAAGTGATTGATGCTTCACGTTATGAAGACTTGATTCAGTATGCGACACGTAGAAAGCGCCGTCAGGGCTATGTTCCACCTGGTTGGTCATACTTTCTTAAACTATTGAAAAAGCATAATGTACCATAATTTGCTTTGAATAATGAGACATTGAAAGAACTTGATTCAACAGTGGCTACTGCTCCAATGCTTCAGACGATGAAAATGCAAACAAATTGGTTTAAGACGTCACCTGCTACATCCCCTCCCACACTCACTAAGCAAACAAGAGGAAGAACTCCACGTAGATCTACGCCACCACTAAAACTAGTAAAAGGAAAATGTAAAACAGCTCCTCCCAAGAAATACATGTTCTCAGACTATTAATATGAAGCAGATGTGTTGCTTGCCATGTAATGAGCCGCCAGAGGTGAATGTCGTTGTCACTTGCACTTGCTGCGCCAGCTCTCACAATGAAACTCCTAAGCAATGTGAACACGATCGCAAAACCGCTAAAGCTAAATGCTGCAGTTGTTGTAAATGTAGAAAGGCAAGAAAGCAAAAAGATGAGAAGGAGGAAAAAGAGTCAGTCGTCATCAACTGAACGTTTGAAGTCAATCTATTATGATGTAAAACATCCGGCAGGATTTGCATCGATCAAGAAATTATCAAAAGCGAGTGGTCTTCCACAATCACAAGTGAAACGATGGTTAAAGGGTCAGGCTACCTATACACTCCACAAACAAGCGAAAAAGCAGTACCGTACCCGCCATTATATTGTTCATGACATTGATGAACAGTGGCAAGCAGATTTGTGTGATGTCGCCTCCATTTCAAAACATAACTCGGGCAATAATTTTATTTTAACCGTCATTGATATTTTCTCGCGTTATGCGTGGGCTCAACCTTTAAAAACTAAAGAAGGGAAAGGAGTAGCAAAAGCATTCCAAACAATTTTTCGAGAAGGTCGCATTCCAAAAAGAATTCAGAGTGATCGAGGAAAAGAGTTTGAAAATCAGCATGTGACAAGATTATTTGAGAGGCATGACATTGAGTTGTTTAGTGTAAAGAGTGCTTATAAAGCTGCACTCGTTGAACGTTTTAATCGCACCTTAAAAAATCGCTTGTGGCGACATTTTACTGCCAACTTGACACAAAATTGGACAAAGGTTCTACAAGATACACTCCATGCCTACAATCACTCTATCCATCGTTCTATTGGACTCAGACCAGTAGATGTAAATGCTGACAATGTAGATAAAGTGCGTGAATCATTCCAACGTAAACGCACTCATGTCAAAAGTGATGTGGAAATTGGTGATAAAGTTCGTATCTCAAAAGTGAAAAGTGTTTTTGCTAAAGGGTACCTTCCGAATTGGACAGAGGAGGTATTTACAGTATCAAGGATTAATCAAAAGGACTCTCCCACCACCTACAACTTGAAAGATTACGATAATGAAGAAATTGAGGGTAGCTTTTACCGCGATGAGATTGAGGTAGTCACTGAAAGTGGAACATATTTGGTAGAGAAAATCATTCGATGTAAAAAACGGCAAGGTGAAGAATGGTGTCTTGTTAAATGGACTGGTTATCCTTCAAGTATGAACTCTTGGATGCGTCGTGCCGACATCTTTCATCTAAGTGATCGACAGTGATTCATGCAAAGTTGTGACTAACAATGTTTAGGGATTGAGCTATGAATCCAACTGCCTCATTGTATTCACGACCCTCCTATGTACGTGGTGGAGGACAAATTTATATCGGCGCTCGCCGCCAACGTGGAGGTAGCATACTTGGTGCACTGAAATCTGTTGTAGCACCTCTCATATCCAATGTCGGAAGATCTTTAAAACGAAATGTTTTAAGTAATGCCGTTGGCTTTGCTGGTGATGTTGCTAGTGATCTTTCCAGAGGTAGAAGTTTTAAGAGCAGTTTGTTGAATCGTGGGAAGGAACGTGGTTTAAAAACATTGAAGCAGACCTTTGCTGGTGTTACTCAAGGAAAGAAATCGCCTAAACGAATGAATAAAGGAAGAAGGAAACATCGCGGAGCTGGTAGGATGCGATCTTCAGTCAAAAGGCATTCACGCAAACGTCGCAGAGGCTCTAATCATTCATCAGGCGCTAAACGACGACGCTGCTATAACTTCTAATCATGGAGTGTAAAACTTCCGGATTTTGTTTGTTTGATCAACAAGCCATACAGACAGATATTCTTAGTTCCAGTATTGTAGATTATCATCCTCGAACAGCTGAGAATGCTGGCCCCATTGAATTTGTTATTCCTGGTGGTAGTGATGACTACATAGATTTGAGTTATGCGATGGTTGATTTGAGGTTTAGAATTCAGCAAGCAGATGGAACTGCTATTGACGATACACATAAAGTTGGACTGAACAATTTACCATTGACTACATTACTTCGCGATGTTTCTCTAACGATTGGAGAGCAGCAGGTGGAAGGTGGTCAAAGCGATTATCCCTATAAATCATATTTCAATCATGTATCACAGTTTCATCCAGCAGCACAAAAAAGTCATATGGAAGCCATGGGATGGTACAGAGATGAAGCAGGAAAATTTGATGTTGAAACAAACAGTGGCTTTGTAGAGCGATCTGCTATGATTAAAGATAGTAAAGTATGTCAGCTATATGGTCCGCTGAATTTAGACTTCTTTAGACAGTCAAAGTTTTTACTATGTAATACCAGCATGCGACTCAAGCTGACATTGAATAAGCCTGAATTTGCGCTGAATGCATTTGCTAAAGTTGACAATTTTAGAATTCATGTGGAAGATATTGCACTTTACATTCGTCGAGTAGTACCGAATCCAAGTGTGATTAGAGGACATGCTGAAGGTCTTAACCGCCAAAATGCCATTTACCCCATTCAGCATACAAAGCTTCTCACCTTTACAATTCCGAAAGATCAAAAGAGTTTCATGAAAGATGGCCTCTTTCCATCGGAAGCACCGAAGCTCCTCATGGTGGCAATGGTTGAAAATGATGCATTTAATGGTAATATAAAGAAGAATCCTTTCAATTTTAAACACAATCAGTTAAGTGAAATTGCTTTACGTGTAAATGGTGTTAGTCATCCTGGTCCACCCTACAAACCAGATTTTGCTTTGGATCAATTTATGCGCAGTTATGTTGATTTTATGGATGTCTTTGGCTTTTACAATACGGATGACACCAACGGACTCACTATGAAAGAGTTTAAGAGTGGATATACTATTTATGCATTTGATTTGACTGCTGACAGCGATATTAGTGCACCCTATCGTCAAGCGAACGTGCCTCATAATATTCGTTTGGATTTGACGTTCAAAAGAACACTACCTGAGACGATCAATGTATTAATTT
Source organism: Prostheceraeus crozeri (assembly GCA_907163375.1). Lineage (NCBI taxonomy): Eukaryota > Metazoa > Platyhelminthes > Polycladida > Euryleptidae > Prostheceraeus > Prostheceraeus crozeri. The sequence continues at coordinate 185,563 of CAJQUW010014671.1, read as the reverse complement.
ATGCAGTCTTCGATTCAAACATTGAAATTACAAAGTATCGTGACGTGATTCTTCAGTATAATCGTTAATGAGTTGGTTGACTGCTGACGATATTAAGACTAAAGTGCAGCGTAATGCAGACGAAGCGACGTTGAAAGCTTTCGATAATGTCTATTCACTCGATACCTTACCACCTGCAGTAAATCACTATCCCATCTTTTTTGTGCTAAACACTCATTCGTAGAATTTAGGCGGTGAGCATTGGAAAGCGATCTTTATTGGAGAAGACCGACGTGGTGAACTATTTGCCTCTCTTGCTCAATCTCCAAATATACCAACACAGCAGTGGTTGAGAAAACATACGCGTCAATATCAGCGAAATGAACGCATACTACAATACCACTTTCATCAACCTGTGGTGCTTTTGTACTGTACTTCATCTTAAAACGTTTACATGTATCTCGATTTATATCTGTTATTCAAAACTTTTCAGGTAATCCATCCTCTAATGAAAAAATGATTTGTAAGTTCTATCATGATTTGAAATAAAAACATCATGTTGGAAAAATTGTTTTTTATTTTACAATCCGCTGGGTACGTACATACTCGATGAGATAGTCTAGGATCACATTTGCTTGTACATGAGATTTTAGTCCAGTAATGATCACTTTACTATTATGAAAGATTGCAACATGCACAGGTAACCAACAACTAATGAGAGCTGCAGGAAAAAGTTCGGGTTCATAACACAAATTGTAACTGCTGGTACGAATCTTCAAAAATGATACACTTTCACTCAATTGAGTAGAGATCACCATATTGTCCACAGTCAGATTCGACATCACACACCTCTCCCTCTTCCATATCCGACGTAGTAGTCTCTGTAGCTCTAAGCGCATTGACTGCGCCGATGAATGAGAAAGGGCGCCGAGAATCTGTACAGTCCCATTTGGGAAGAGTTGAAGATTCCGTGAATTGTTCATCTTCACCACTAACATTTGAGGTCGGCCCGGGTAATACTTGCTGTTTGGAAGGTGTTGGTGTAATGTTGTGAGATCGATTTTGGTGTAGAGTCTGAAGCGACGGAGAATGTTGACGATGGTGTAGCGATGGCGCTTCATGATGAAAGAATGAGTAAATTGAGCGATGTACCTTCCTTTTATACTTTTCCCAACTACCTTGATGAAATGTGAAGTTAGTATGAAGTTGGGAATGATAGAGTTGAATTCGCCGATTGTTGACGCGCAGCCAGATGCGATTTCCAATACGTGAATGTCTTTTCATATAGAAGTATTTCAAATCCTTCATGATATGATGTAGAGATCGAAAATGACGATAAGATAAAGCAAACTCTCTTCTCACATTTCCAGTTGAATCTTTGAAATATACGTTTCGATCATGATCCGTTTCAATACGTTGTAGAGAATCTAATTTCCAACTCATGGTGCGTGGTAGTCATGTCTGATTAAGATTTGCATAGTAGGGCGATGAACTCACGACGAATAAATGTCATGATGGAGTGATGTATGTATCTTCTATACTTCTCCCAATTGTATTTGCGAAATGAGAAACAGTTTGCGGAATGAGAATGGCAGATTTGAATTTCATTTCTGTAATGTTGAAGCCAAACTTGATCACCCAAGGAGATGAATCTTAATGTTTCAAAATATTCCAAATCCCTCATGATATCATTGAGGTTGACAAATTGTCGCCATGTTAATGTAATACCTCTTGCAGTATGACCATGAGAATTTTTGAAATGTACGTTTCCATCACGATCAACTCTGATATATTGTAGAGAGTCCAAAATCCAAGTCTTCATGATGTTATGCAAAGCCGCAGATCAGCAATATCAAAATGTCGTTTTATCATATTTTGCTTAGCAATGCGGCTGCAAATAGATTTGCTAGTAATCGAGCCGCACTCTTTTCTACTCCCATTGATCATACACAACAGCTAAATGGAAAGTGGGAAGTGGGTGTCACTCAACTTGTTCATAGCAACTGTGTCTATACTTTTGATCATGAGGTTATGACTATTAATATGAGACGTACAGCTACTTACCAATGTGAAAAGGGCTGCCGAGTATACATTCCACAGTGGCCAAAGAAAGATCTCTTATCATGTAAAAAGTTTATATATGATTTCCTGAATAAAGCGTGTAAACATATTGCCCAATTTACTCCGCACAATGATGATCATAATTATGTACATCATGTAGTTGAGAAAGATTGGATTGTTGGTTTAAGTCCAAGTTTAAGAAATGATTTAGGTTACCTGGCTAGCGCCTTAACAAGCTATGATAATTATAACGTTAATTACCACCCAAGTGGTCATAAACAGTTAATATATCGAGAGGAAGCTTATTATGTAGATCTTATTCCAAAAAATGAGAAGACGTTGGTGAAGAAGATTGTGATTAAGGCAAGAAAGACAAACATGACTCCTGAAACATTATTGAAGGAATTTAATTATCTCCTTCGAGTTGATGGTAAACAAGTGGCAACATTGACTTATATCAAATCATCTTATCATATTGCAATAAGTAAATTAAATGATGATGATCTAGTATTAGTTTGCTCAAAAGATTTTCATCAGTTCCTACGACATCGTTCTGCAGCTGTTCATGGAAAATTTGATATGCAACATTTGCCATGTGAAAGATCAAATCAATTTGATACAGAATGGACCGTATCTTTATACAGAAAGTGTGTAGAGCCTTTCGGTGGTGTCTTACATGAAACAAGAGTGTTGATGCCTCGCATTATTACTTCAGTTAAATTGGTTGTAGATTATTTGAATGAAGTGATTAATGACCAACATATTTCATTTTCTGAAAAAGAAGGTGTTTTGTCTCTCACTATAAGTGGAAAAGGTATTGAACTAATTATGGATAAAACTCTAATGGACATTTTGGCTTTTGATCAAAATATCTTTAAAAGTGGTACTGTAACCAAAGCTAGCGCAGACATGTCACTATCGCGTCGTATTAACTATTTTCAGATATATTCCAATATTGGTGAAGATGTACGTGTGGGAGATGTTGAAGCTCCATTGCTAGCAATGATACCATACCAGCCAAAAAGCTGCAGTATTTTATCTGAGCATACTTTCAAGAAAGTGCATTATACAAAGCTGAAATCAAACTACATCCCACAAATTGATATTGCAATTTATGACGATGCTGTTGCGTTGATTCCTTTTCATAAAGATGCTGTGACAAGTATCACACTCCATTTCCGAATGAAGAGTTAATGCAAAAGTATGCTAATATATTTTTCCAATGTGAATAATATGGAAAGTGAAAATAAAGACTCGTTTCTAATCTACTTGCCCAGTAATGCTTCTATGAATAAATTTCCCAAAAATAAATCATCAGACTATCGAGTAGAATTAAATCGCCCACTACATTTAGAAGGTGAATGGGAGGTTGGCGTTTCTAGTATTTGCTATGATAGCAATATTCAGAATGTGAATGATTTGGAAGAAATGATATTGACTCCTCGCACCCATGATGGAATAACGATGAATAATGCATTCCAGTTCCCATACAATTTAACATCAGATGGAAAGTGGAACTATGAATGGATTCAGATAAAATCAGATTATTATGAACCATTTGGGAATGAGAAAATTATTAAGGCGTTCAATAGTGGAAATACTTCCATCATGAAGAATAAGGATCAGAAAATTTGAGTTTACTATCTATCATTGGAGTGGGAGACAGTTCCTTCGCTTTCATTCTTTTACTAAAGGTCTTACACTGAGGTTGGATAATGAATTCTATCCGCATCTCGGTTTTGGCCATGGACTACATCTAACGTCAATTGCTACTGCAAATGTTAAAAAAGTTTATTCAAAACGAATCAACAAATTTCATTATAGATTTAAAATATTTGATGAAGATGTTGTAGAATGTGAAGAACGCATCATTTTGAAAAAGCGTGGTGTTCAACCTTTATCACTTATTGAGTTAGTAAAACGATGGAATGAGACTGTGGGTAAGAAGTATGGAGAGAAAATTATGGCGGACAAAAATAAGTTGGTTATTCAGAAATATAATGACAAACTTACAGTTTATTTCTCTCCAACCTTGCGTCATTTTGTAAGACATTATACACCTATTATTGGAAGTGGTGTGGTGTATGCTTCTCATGAATATCACACTAAAGCTGATTCAGTTAATGATGAATGGTGGGTGGACATCTATGGCGATCGCATCAAGAAAATTTACCAGCCTTATGAAGAATCTAAAGTTGCTATCAATATAATGCCGCGTCTATATCATACAGTTGAAAGCTTCATTCATGTAGTAAATCCTTATATACAACAGAAGTTGAAGCATGTGATGAAAAGTAAATATGATGTAAAGACGCACCACATTTCGTTTTCAATTGAAAATCAACGCGTTGTTCTGAGACTGGGTGATGACATTCAATGTCAATTGAGTAAAAATTTTAAAAAACTCTTTGGTTTTTCAATGCTACAAACTGTGTTTGCTGCTGCGCATACGATTGGTATAGAAACACCAATGACACTTGATAAACATGAACAGCACCTTTACATTCAAAGTGATTTGATTCTACCTATTTCTGTTGGTGAGAAAAAAGAATACATTTTACGTGATTTCATTCATGATAAAGACGCTTCATATGGAATAGTCGAGAAGATGTTTGAATCTATTTTCTATCATCCCGTCGTCAAACAAACTATACCCTCTATTGCTATCAAAATTACCAATGGTTTACAAGAGTGCATCCATGTGAAAGATACTAAATCCCTCGTAACTTTAGTGTTTCGGAAAACAAAGTGAAGTCATTGTGATATGTTTATTGAAATAAAAATATGTATATGAAAAAGTCTTTTCACAGATATAGGGGAATGAGCTAACTGTAGGCATATATTCACAAGGAAGAAACGATCTCATGCGATACATAAAACAGCCATGTATATCTACAAAAAGCAACATCAAAATATTGAGTTAAAGTTGATTATGTCAATACATCTCGTGAATGTGGTAGCGTGAGTTTTATTCTTTTGGGTGGTGGTATGTTTGTGTCAGGATGTCCATGTGGAAGAGATGTGTTATGTCCTATCCAACACCTCTTATCTTCCCATGCTGAAAGTGCTCGTTTCTTGAACGTGTACGTTTTCACAGTATGAACTTGAGATTTTAAGATTGTCATATTGACAAACGTTATAGTTTTATTTTTATAGGCCTTCTTATAGGAGCGATGTTTCATTTTGTGAACAATGGATTTTGATATACCTTTAGCACGCTTAATACTATCTGCACATTCTTTTAATTTCATGGAATACATTTTAGGACGGAGGAGAATCATTTCATCTATTTCCTTTCCTGCTGTTTCATCCTTAAAACAACCAAGTTTGGCTTTATTCTGTATGGAATAGAGTGGATGAGTGGGATTGTAGTTAGATGTGTCGAAATATTTTTCTAATGACTTAGCTACTTCATTAAAATTTAAATCTTTTTGAGTGGTAATTCCTAAAAAGAAACTATCTGTATCACCACCCAGCAAGCGAACCTCTTTTATGAGAGGGCATGGTTTTAATATTTTGTAGAAGAGTTGATACATCTCAAGCTTGGAATAATCTAAAACGGCTTGCCCAATATAGATGAATTTGCACAACTCAACTTCTGATTTTATCATTTTAACACCTACAAGATCCTCATCGATGATGTCTCTATCAATGTAAAGAGGTGATGAGGTCAATTTGTGATATTTTTGTTAATCAACGACTAGTTTGTAGTTCATACGTTTCCTAACATCCTCCATGATCTTTCCGAAAAGACTGTTATTCTTATATTTATAAAAATCCTTTTCAAAATTATTTTGGGCGAGTGCACGTTTTTGACTGTTACTATCTATGTAGGGTTTGAGGAAGGCTTTCTGTCTAAATTTGATAATGCGGTGAACTTACTTTAGAAGCATGCCCATTTCTAAATAGAATTTTAGTATGCAGAAGTGTACGAGATAATTTTTCTTATCATATTGGGTGAGTAAAAGTTTGCGGCATGGTTTGTACCTTGGCTGTCCACACTCTGTTAAGTTATTATGAAATTGTGACATGAATGGTGAAAACATATCTTCAGTCACTTCACCAGATTCAGGTGCGAGTGGGAAATCAGCAGTTTATTTTTAATGCTATTTGGATAAATCAAATCCACTTCAAAATAATATCCCCAATCACCTTCATCTGGAATCTTCAGTATGTTTGAAGGGTTGGAGTAATACTCAAGCTCATCTTGATTTAACCAACTAAACTCGGAATGAGGTAGTGGTTTAGACAGTGAACTGCCATATAAATTATTTTGGTCATAGTACTTTAGGTGGATATGATCATCACCTACTGTTTCAGATTTTATATGATGTTTATTTACAAATGTGAGACCACCGCGTATTCCGCGCTCAAATATATTATACATCTCCGGGTCTTGTAAGAGATGAATGGTCTCACCAGTCATTTTAAAGGCTGATTTAAAGGACATGGCTGGTAGACTGACAAAGTGGACAGGATCTAATTTGTCTTCTTCTAATGCCACTCGTTGAAATTCCTGAAAGACATCAGCCAGCAAAATGACATCTAATTCTAAGTAAGCGATCATATAATCGCCAAACGTTTTACAATCAAATTTTAACCATGCCTCTTGAGCATGTTCATAATCTTCTACTGGACAATCTTGACCCGTCAAATCGTTTTGGAATTTGTCAATGGAAGGAAGGGTTGTTTCATTTAGTTTAGACATTGAGCTAAAATACGCATAGGGAAAGACTCCTTTGCGAGTGATTATTTCATCCGTTAAGTTTGGATAGTGTTTCTTCAAAGTTTGACTATGGGGAAGAAACTTGAGATTTCGAACGAGAGAAGCTAGTGACGCTGACATGAATTGGAATGAATCTAAAAATTTTATTTCGAAGAAGACTGTCTTATTTTCTTTAGTTTTATCTACTGGTACTTTTGCTGTCATTGCCATGAATTTTTGTCTCGTTTGCGCTATTACATTAAACTGCCACGATTTCATCTGGCTCAACCCTCCTTTTATGAGCATATGACTGTCATAGCCCTTAAAGTTATGAAAAATGACGGGTAGTACACGACATCTCAACCTAAGTGAAAAGTTACATTTGGAGCAGAGTGCGTTTCTAAATTTACCAGTGATGTGATCATGATCACGCACTTTCTTAATTTTATCGTCATCAAACGTTTTATGACATTTAGGGCACGATGTGCAACTTTCAAATTTTTGTTTGTCTTCTTCTGACATATGTAGTGACTTACGCTGCAATTGGGAATCATATGATTGTTGAAATTTAGCAGCTTTATCGAGAAATTCTAGAAATTTTGAAATGCAATCTTCACCTTGCCAAGTATGCATTTTGTTTTGTCTATTCCTAAAGTGGTCATGCCATACTTCATAGCAGGATATGGCTGCTGGCTTGTGGATGATATCATCAATGTAGCATTCTATGTCTGCGTAAATGACACGCAGGGGACTTAATTCGTCACCATTATCCCTATGTGAAAATATTTTATCTTTGGGCATGCGTTCCATTTGTAATTTACCTCGCTTGCACCATTCATAGTGAGTTTCAAATTTATCTTTACTCCAAAAGGAGCGGATGCAGCGGTCGCATACAAAATGTTCACCTCTTTTAGAGTGCCCCAAGTGTGTGTACAAGCGAGAGATTTTGGGAATACCACAGTAGTGTCATTCCTCGCTATCATCTTGTTTTACTAATAAGAGGTTGACTACACGTTCATAACAAGTTGAACGTGAATTATAGCGGGCACCCTTCAACCCCTTCTCCCACACGTGAACGACAATTTTAATCTTATTATGTTTTTCGAACGTTTCTACATCTTTGATTTTCATGTTGTTACTATCACAACCTTCAAAGTCTAGTTCATCCTCCCACTGTCTATAGCTATAGGTATGATTTCGATTCGCGTTGATATCATTATAGTGAAGGATGGATAGGACTGCATATTTGAAACACTGTGATTTACAATCGACATTGATGACAGCTTTCTTATTATACAACGTTTTTGGTAGTTTAAATGTGCCTCGAGCTGCATGACTTTCTAATAGGGAAATTTTGAATATGGCTGAGTCCACACCATCAAAAATGAGAGCGCTGTCGCGTTGATTGAATTTATCTACATTTGATTTTAAACATTGAATGTGAAAATTTAGCCAAGACTCGCAGTCTACAACTTCGGTTGCGGAAGAGGAAGGAACATGAAACTGTATTCTCTCCGTCACTTGACCCGTTTGAAAATCTATCTTAATATATTTTAGTTTAAGGTAGATGAGCGCCTTCATTCTAAAATTGTCTAAATTGTTGAAGAGCGCTTCGATAATGTTAGAATTTTGAAGGACCCACTCAGGAAAATCTACTATTTGAGTATTGGACTCCATGCAGTAGTCGCGTACTAAATTATTATGTGAAACATTAATGAGGGAGATGGTAGAGGTACCGTTGGTGTAGTGATCATTTGCATGCGTGTGTTGAACTCTGTGCGAAGATCGCTGAAAGTGACTATCAAAAGAAAGAGGGCACAAATCGCAAGGAAAGGAGATGTCATCGTCAGAATCAACTTCACCTCCGGAGATTGACGCCGCTTTGCGTTGACACACACGTTGTTTGATGTGTCGAAGGAGACTGTGCTTCCTTGTAAACATATGTCCGCAGTCGGCACATTCCCACTCGTTGCCTTGTCGCGAGAGTCCTGAGCTGTAACTCACATCACCTGAAAGAGAAATCATTTTATCATCTCTGTTCAAGTCTCAGTGTATTGTTACAACCTACTTTGACTCAACAACTCTAAACTTTCCTCGAGAAGGGAGGGCGTTGGTGATGAAGTTGATGCCTGAAATTGAGGAAGATGCTATTAGCCACACGTTTGAGGGAGATGAGTGAAGAAATTTTCAACTTACCATTTCAACGAAATCAAGTTTAAGGTTGATACTTCAACAAGATAGAGACTTCACTCAAATTTGAAATTCACGAGAGAGCAGTTCACTTGTACGCCTCAAATATAGAATTCGCCAGAGAACACTTCACTTATATATCACAAAGACAGAGTGAAATGACACGAATGTCACTTTACATATATACTTTCATATTCATCATTCATTGGCTGTTCATTCTGATTGGTTGCTTGTTGATACTTAAGAATTAGAAAACAGTTCAAAGTTATTATTCACAGTCAACATGACAAGCCCTCCGACAACACCAAACACAAAATTCTCTTCTCCATGCTCAACACCAAAGGCGCTCGTTGCACCAAACGCTCCAACGAAGGGGAAGGTAGAGAAGGTGTACCGACTGGATAATATCAGAAAGTTGTCATTGCCAGTGGACGACGAAGAGAGTGTATGTGAGAAGGAGTGTCCCGACTTAACAGGCGTGAGGTGGAAGTATCTCCAGTACGATACTGACGATGTGATGGAGATCACCAGCACCAAATTCCTCCACCAATTATGGGAGTGGAATACCCCTAACTCCTAGCCACGAACTATGGCGGAGTGGGAGTATATCGACAAAGTGAGGCTCGCAGTGGAAGAACGATTAAAGCAAGTGAACTGTTTTTGTTATCTATGTGAAGCCAGACTCTGGGACGATATTGACGATGAAGACTTTTTGAAATACATGCCATAATAAATTTTTATTTCGTATTATCTTTGCTTTCATACTGACTTACTTGAATGGGGCTTCAGTGGATGATTTAACCATGTATACATTTTCATTTGGAAATAGTAGCACGCTTAGTCTAACTTGTATATCTTATAACATTTCATATGGGCGATGATGATGATAGATGAAATAGTGTCAAATAAAATTAAGATAGCTTACACTTCTGATACAGGGATAGCAATCGACTGCGATCCATGTGTAAAGAGCTTGTTAGACTACGGATGGTCTTACGTGAATGATTTAACCATGTATACTTTTTCATTTGGAAATAGTAGCACGCTTAGTCTAACTTGTAAATCTTAAAACATTTCATATGGGCGATGATGATAGATGAAATAGTGTCAAATAAAATTAAGATAGCTTACACTTCTGATACAGGGATAGCAATCGACTGCGATCCATGTGTAAAGAGCTTGTTAGACTACGGACGAGAGAAGTGTGTTATGTTGCGTGTGGCGCGTGAGTGTCCTCCCATTTCATTCCATTCATCAATTCGTCTCATTGATAGAGACAGGTAGAACTCATGGTTCTCATAACGTATGCAATGGAAAGTTTTAGGCAACCTTCGACAGTTGGATAAATGTCGCCCTGGCGCGAATGCATACTACGTTGAGACAGAGGCAATCACTTGCAAACATGACGCAGAGAGGTTAAACAAGATTGACCATTGCCGAATGTCCCTTGCGGTATACATAGCTACGGGTTTCACCGCCGCCCTTTACAGGAACGCCCGTCGAAAGGAAGTATTACACCGAACTTCATTTGCAACGTTCAAGTTGACTGATAGCAGATTCAACTTAATGATAGTATTCGCCAGTCCGAAGACTGCCCAGGGCAAACCGCGTGGAGGTTCTATCATGTCTTGCCCCATGGTGGCCCTTAAGAGAGCTGATGGTTCATTCTCGGGTGTGAATTAAGTTGACTATTGGCTGGAATAGTCAATGGGTATGACAGTTAGGTTGTCATGAACCCTGTACCGCCTAAGCCGTGGTGATGCATCTGGCACCTTTCGGATGCGAGTGGTATTCGGAGTCCATACCTCATCCGCCCAAACGATCTTCTTGATCTTCCCCTTCTTCTCATCCCACTCGTCGAGGATGATGAACTCGGGAATGGCGTTGTCTTCATCGATGAAGACGGGAATGGTGCTAGTAGATGTTGCTTCCATCGTGACTTAAAATTGAATGAGAAGTGCTACAATCTTTTGGCTTATATAGGGTTTTCAACAATGAATTGCTCAACAGCGAATCAAAATGCTTCAGGGATAGCGATCGACTGCATAACGTTCAAGTTGACTGATAGCAGATTCAACTTAATGATAGTATTCGCCAGTCCGAAGACTGCCCAGGGCAAACCGCGTGGAGGTTCTATCATGTCTTGCCCCATGGTGGCCCTTAAGAGAGCCGGTGGTTCGTTCTCGGGAGTAACGTCATCTTACAGCCTACCAATTCTGCTGAGAGAGTCTTAGACTCTCTCTTTGGTAGCAGTGTCGACTTCCACGCTAATTGGCACATGGCTGAAAAGTGGAATGTAGCGCCATTCCGTTGGATTGACAACAGTTGCTGTCATCGGATTGCCAATCCGAGCAAGATTATTGTCGACTCTGTCTTGCTCCTCTAGCCTGACAAATTCCTCAAATAAATTTCGCGGCCTTAACTGCGGTCCGCGAGGAGAGCTGACTTGACTGTTCGGCGTCTGCATGATTGAAGTGAAAAGAAATGAGAGGCGGTGGTTTATATACCCCTCTAACGCGACGCAACGTTCAAGTTGACTGATAGCAGATTCAAGTTAATGATAGTATTCGCCAGTCCGAAGACTGCCCAGGGCAAACCGCGTGGAGGTTCTATCATGTCTTGCCCCTAGGTGGCCCTTAAGAGAGCCGATGGTTCGTTCTCGGGAGTGAATTGATGGGGTGGTGAAGGCGGGCAAAGATCTGCAATGAAAATGATATGTATTAGAATAGGATATACTAACTTATTTACTTTTCACTTACCAAGTTAGCCATCCTTAGGTAGTCTCGCGCGCTTTCTAACAGAGAATTTGTGCAGATGACCGCGCATTCTCAGGCTTGCATGGAGACATTTTTTGGTTGGATGGCCGTTGTAGCATATGATGGAGTCATCTAAATTCTAGTTTACAAGAACTTGACCGTCCAAATGATTATCCCGAATAGGGATGTGAAATTCAAACAAACGATCCTCATTCACACGATTCAACTCATCCCTCATGCGCTCCAACTTCTCATACGCCTGCCTCTCATCACCCCGTCGAGCCACATTCCTCTCCAACTCAACATTCTTCGCTCTCAACACACTCATCTCCTTCATCATCTCCTCAAACTTCGCTTCTGCATCTCTCATTCTTCTCTCCGCAGCACTCGCCCTCTTCTCACACTCATCATTCTTCTCTTCCAACTCTCGCGTCTTATTCTTCAAATCAGTCACACTACGCCTCATTCGTATGTTCTCATCCGCTACCTCCTTCGACTTCAGTTCCTTCTTTTTCAACTCATGCAACTCCTTCACAACTTCATCCTTCACCTTCTTCAAACTCTCATACTTATTCACCAACAAATCATGCGCCATCTGCTGCGATACATGCCTCTTCTCTTCATCCTTCAACCACCTCGCCGACTGCATACGAATCCCACCACTCTTCACTTTTGGGGAAGATGAGCTCTGCGGGGGGTCGGTGATGACAATGTTTGACACCTCCGACGACGAAGAGCTCAACTTCCTCACACGCTTCCTCACACGCTCCCTATCTAAATCCACATCATCCTCATCATCACTCTCAAGCACTCTCTTTCGCTCAATCTCACCCTCCAACGACGCAGTTGCTCTCGCCAACTGATCATCCTCAGCAACATTCTCAACAACATTCTCAACCTTGCCCTCTCGCTCTATCGCCAACATTCGCTCCCTCTCTTTAACAATCAACTGCGTGAATCGCACGTCATTCACCAAACCTCCACTACAGTCAGCATGCACTCTGTAAAAACACACCTCATCCTCATCACCCTTCAACACTCTACACTTTACACACGCAACCCTATTCAAGATAATCATGTGGCCGTTGCCCGCCTTCTTGACATGCGCCTTGGCGTCCGCACTGCGATTTACACGACCGCATACACACATCTTGATACGGAATTTTCTGTTTTTGTAGTTAGCCATGCCTGAGATTTTATCGTTAACTGTAAGATAATGAAATTTGTATAAGTTTGGAATCATGTAGTACAGTCATATTCCTAAAGCATTACACTTAGCGAGGAATGATAGATTTGAGTGTAGTGAGTGGCACTCGATCCCGTCGACAGCCCGAAGGCCTTGTACTGATCACTAGGGAAGTGAGAGCTCTTCCCCGATACCCGCTATTTACAGCTGAAGACATCATTGTCACTGCCCCGAAGTGGTAACAGCAACGTCGAGTCAAAGGTAGTGATCAGTAGCTGGGATCTAACCCCTCAAAGCTGCCTTAGACTTAGTTAAATTTCAAATCTGATAGCAGATTTGAACTCAGCATACTTGAAAACCTTAGTCTACATGTTAAAACTTTGAAAAAACTGAAAATTAAGAATTTTTAAAAAATTCCGCATTTTACTACTCATACTACTTTTAAAAAATTTTATCAGTAGCAAAGACACTATCAAACTCTATCACACAAACTTTGAAGTAAGAAGATAGCTTGCCTACTTCAAAAGATAGAGTCCTTTGAAACACCCGATATCGGGAGCTGAGAGCGACGACCGTCGCTTACCTCGTCTTTCGATGAAGTGATGAGACTTACGTTGTCGCGGGTTTATATATGCTCGGAAGAAAACTTAAAATGGCTCTATCTCCTAAAGTATTCATCGTAGCGACATGCGGTTTGTTGCAAACGATTTGTATCATCATTCTCTATCATATGACACCTGAACCATTCTCATATGACCACGGGAAGTCGGTCCGTCAGCACATGTGCATGTAACATGCCACAAGTGAAAAAATTCCTAAGTGTGAGAGCTCCAGTGTGGTGTAAATTTTGAAAAATTTAAAACTTCCGAATTTCGACCTGGGACCTTCACCAAAACATTTTTCATCAAATTTCACTGACCCCCCCCCTCCCCCCCTCGTTCGGAGAAATTTGATGAAAAATGTTTTGGTAAAGGTCCCAGGTCGAAATGCGACACTTTGGAAAATTTTCAAAATTTTGCCCATACAAAGCCACTCTGACACTTAGGATTTTTCAGGTGAGCTCCGACCTAAAATCTTAAATGGTGTCTCACATCTAAACGAAGACAGATATGAACAAGGCGTTTCTTTCACTGAATTTGTCTCACTCTTAGCTTTCAAACGAGCTATTGCACGACAAAATCCGTCTACTAGAAGCCAAGATCGAAGCTAGCTCTCCCGAGGGGGGGTCAGTGAAATTTGATGAAAAATGTTTTGGTGAAGGTCCCAGGTCGAAATGACACACTTTGGAAAATTTTCAAAATTTTACCCATACAAAGCCACTCTGACACTTAGGATTTTTTCAGGTGAGCTCCGACCTAAAATCTTGTAACAGCTCTAACTTTTGAACGGCTGGTCCGATTGACTCGCGGCAAAAAATGTCGTCGAGCAGTTTTTTCTCCTCTTTCAAACGAGTAGCTGTAAGACAAAATCCGTCCACTAGAACCAAAGTTAGAAGATCGCTGTCGGGGGGGGGACGTCAGCGAAATTTGATGAAAAATGTTTTGGTAAAGGTCCCAGGTCGAAATGCGACACTTTGGAAAATTTTCAAAATTTTGCCCATACAAAGCCACTCTGACACTTAGGATTTTTCAGGTGAGCTCCGACCTAAAATCTTAAATGGCGTCTCACATCTAAACGAAGACAGATATGAACAAGGCGTTTCTTTCACTGAATTTGTCTCACTCTTAGCTTTCAAACGAGCTATTGCACGACAAAATCCGTCCACTAGAAGCCAAGATCGAAGCTAGCTCTCCCGGGGGGGGACGTCAGCGAAAATTTTTCTCTCCGATTGACTTGAAACTCACCATACCGATGCAGAATTTTACGCTGAATCCGAATCTGGCCTCCGTTTTCACATCCGAGCACTGCTTCCCCTCGAAACAGCCCATTTTTAACCCAACATTCATCAGATTGCACGAAAAACATCACACACTATAGCCTCAAGACAAAACCTGGCGGTCGCTCAAGTCCACCACGACACTCTGTCGTTCCAGAGGGGGGGGACGTCAGCGAACCTTTCGGACCAACTTGGCCGGCAGACCACGACAGACCTCTGTCGTTCCAGAGGGGGGGGAGTCAGACTCAAAGCACCACGGCGGCCGACCACGACACTCTGTCGTTCCAGAGGGGGGGACGTCAGCGACGGCGGCCATCTTGCGCTATCCAGAAGTGGAGTTTTACTTACTACTGGTATTCAATTTAAAGAGAAGAAACAATTACATTTCGCAGTTGAACCAGCAGTAAATAAATTTTCTCTTACTTTAGATGAAAATCATCAAGTTGATTTTAATCATGATAGATCATTGTCGAAACTATTAGGATTTAAAAAGAAACTCTATGCACAAGGTTTTCATATCAGTGAAAATATACCTAAAATAACTGAAATAAATTCAATCAACGTTCAGTGTGATATTATAGAAGGTGGTTATGTTAATGGAAAGCTAACAAATAATATCTTCCGTTATCCAGCATTTACAGTTCCGATTGGTTACAGTTTAAATGTAATCCCAAAATCATTAATATATTTTCCAGTTACACGAAAAACAATTAATTCCATTACCATTAGAATAGCAGATGAGAAAGGAAAGGCAATAAATTTTGGAGGTGAAGAGATTATGATAGATCTATTATTACGAGAGGTTTAATTCAAAATATTGACTTAAAAATGAGTGAAAACACTTCTGTAAAATCTCCACTAAACAAGAAAGTGAAATTCAATCATCATCCTAACCTATCCAGTAAAGTTTTAGCAGTTATCTGTGGAAGATCAGGTTGTGGGAAAACGTATCTATTATTTAAAATTCTCACGACACCAAACTTTTTGGATTATAACAATCTTATTATTTATACAACAACAGCAGACCAACCTATTTACCAATTAGTTGAAATACCTTGAAATATGGTTTTGAAAATAATCTTACAAAATCAGCTATAGCTTCACTGTTTGAAGAATATGAAAAATCGGAGTATGAAGAAGAAATAAGTTCTTGGTGTGAAGAAGCAGCGAAAAATGAACAACTAGTAGAACCCAATAAAAATAAACACATATCGATACAACTAATAGATGATAGTGGTAATATGCAAGATCCTAGTAAACTAAATAAAACGAAAAAACATTGTGTTGTGATTGATGATTGTGTTAATGACAAAGATCAGGCAGTTCAGAGAAATTATTTTACAAGAGGTCGACATAATAACTGTATTGTGTTTTATTTGTCACAAAGCATGTATTCACTAGATGGCAGCGTTATTAGAAAGAATGCTAATATTTTTATGCTTTTCGAAATTAATTCAAGGAACCTAAGTGATTTGTTAAGAGACTTATGTATAAGAGATAAGGATGATTTTAAACAATCTGGCAGTAATGCTTGGTCAAACGATTATGGATTTATTACAATCAATATTGATAAAAAAGCACATGACAGAGTTATAGAACATTTGTTCACAGAGCTATAATTCCTCTTCCAAGTTTTCATTATCAGTAAATTCACTATCGATGTATTCAATTATATTACATTCTTTTTGTATTCGTTGAACTATTTCGTCTTGAACATCTTCTCCGTTATAAGGTAACATAATACCATTTGCATCAGGTGCTTGTCGTTTAAGAAGATTTATTTGGGCAGAAAAACTTTTTTCTTCAGTGTTATTATTTTTATCAGGAATACTAATACCATTTTCTAAAGATCTTTTCCATGGTTTATTAACAGTTGTTGTTAATGTTTCACCATAGTATAATTGTATATAATCTTCTACTTTTACTTTATTTTGTGAATATCCTTTAAATGTTTTCTTTTCACTAAGTCTCCCTTGTTCATCTACAGTAATACAATATTTTATTTTAGGAGCAATAAACATTGCACATATAATTCCGCCATTCCCATAATCATTTTTCCCTTGACACAATTCCCCACCAACATAGCCAGCAGCATCTAATTTATTGAAGAGCTCATTAGAAATGTATATTGAATCAGTGTTTTTTACAATCAATGGAAAACCACAATTAAATGTGCCATCTTCTGTTTCAATATCATAAACATATTGTGGGTTATTATTTAAATATCTTACAGTGGTGACATCTTTGGTAATATCATTTTTAACTTGACACGCAGTAAAACACAATGGTTTATCTTGTCTTTCGCTTACTACCAAATTAATACCTAGAGATGATGCCAAATTGTATAAACCACTAAAGCTTTCTTTATTTTTCTGTGTAAAACAAATAGTTGCATATTTACTTGTAAAAAAAGATTTCTTGCTCCCATCTGCTGCATAAAATCCAACAAAGAACCAATATCTAATATTATATTCAGCATTTAGAACATACCAAGGAACACGTTTTTCTCTAAACTGATTATAATAATTTTCACTAAAGTATATAGCATATTGTTTTGGATTTTGAAAATTAATTTTGTATACACTAGATGATCTCATTGTATCATATATTTTACAATCATTGTTATAAGCTTCATTAATATATGTTTTTAATTTCATTAAGAGGTTAAGGTCTTGGTTATTTAAAGTACAACAATATCTGACTCCTGATTCATAATTATAGATTCCAGCAGAACCATCTCCTAAGAAGAACCCTTCTACAAATACTTGCTTACATCTTAAATTAGGTGGATCATTAACATAAATATCACTTACAATTTGTTTCAATGTGATTGTATTGCCGTGTAAAAATAATTTATTATGTAGTAAATTTGTTCCTATATTTAATTCTTGTGGCTTTATTTCATTACCTATTTCATCTAACAATGAATGATCTTCAGTAACATCTACTATTCCCATTTTTGTTTTTATTCGATAAATACTTTTATTTGTAAGATGTCTAATAATCTTTTTTACTTTACTCCATCCATTATGAGTATAAATTTCTAAATTATCAACTAATGAAATTTCTTTCATATCACCATTAATTTCAAACGGATTGATTTCATAGTTGTCTACAATACTATCTATTCTAGAAATAAATAATAAATTATTCTTTCTCAATATTACAGGCGTGTCAGCTGTTACTGAATCGGTATAATGAATGTATTTTTCGTTGAAACCATTAATTTCTAAAATAAAGTTATTCATAATTCTTCTAGAGTGAGAAAGAATAAAAGAACCTAAGTGTGATGGCATGAATGACGTCTTCCCATCTTTTACAATATTCGCTTTAAGAAATTCATCATCTTCCATTTCTACTTTCGCTAAATATTGTTCATCATTTACTTTCTCAAAATCTTTGACTTCTTGAGTGAAATTTTTTCTCAATGTATTTTCATTCCATAAATGATATTTAGTGGTTATGTCTTTTTGTACGGTTTTTCCATATAGCGAATTCATTAATAATTTAATTAACTCATCGCCCACAGTGTTTCCTTCTATTTTATATTTTTTTCTTAAATTGAAGAGCTTTTCAATGTAATTGCGAAATGGTGAAACGTGATAATTTTCTTCATAAATTATACCATCTGTAATAGATAATATTTTTCCACCGCATCTAACAATTTCCTGTATATCTACAGAAGTTAATACCTCATAACATATTCCATTCCCAAACCTTATTACTTCTTGATTGCAATTGTTTTCATTTTTTACCTTATCTTTCGCAGGGACTGGTTGGAAAAACATATCATCAGGATAATAAAATGCAACTGTGAATATTCCAGTTTTAGGTCGAAATGATTGAGTGTCAAATTGATATAATACTACTTGTTCTTCTTCTTGTCTAAATTTTCTAGCGGATTCAGCTTTATGGTATTCTGAATGATCGTCATACATAGCTGATGGATATAAAGATGTTGCATCAAACGCCATTAAGAATTCATTTTGTTGTCCGAGTAGTGTATGCTTAATTTCTTTACAAAGAGCATTCTTGTCTTCCAACTGATTATACTCTTTCATTAACTCTATTAAATTATTACCAGGGGACTTTGCGTAGCGTGCAGTTGAATACCGCTGCAATATTGGTATCAAGATGTTACAAAATGGAGATTCGTAATGTCTTATATTTGCTGACACTCTTCCACCTTTAACAGATTTTCTAATATAATTTCTAGCCCATAAATCAGTATGCGAATGAATATTTATGTTGTCCTCTTGTACACTCTTCATCCAACCGTTAAATGTTAAAGCAGAGGATGTTAAATTAGTAGTTATATCTTCACCAACTAATTCTTTCATAACATGATTGTACTTGTAGATACAAAATGCTAATGAAAGAACATCATTAATTAAATACGGTTTCCACTCATTTTCTTTTTCTTGATAATTGTCATGTGTAATTTCGCCAATTTCATAATCTAATTTACACACATTGGTAGGAATTTTAAAATTCTCACACCATTTGGAAAGACTCGTTTTCACGTGTTGTAAGCTACATTTCATTACAATAGTTTGAAGTGCTAATTTGCCTCGAGGTGATGATTTTTTATTATTAAATCTAAAAGATTTTTGCATATATTTACTAACACTTGTAGTTGTATAAGGATTTTGTAAAGAAGCAGTGAGTATTCCTCTTGATGTTTTAAGCGGTGGTTTAGTTAATTTAAAATTAGATTTTATCGGAAAATATGCATCGAATCCTGATGAATTGTGCGCTATTAAAGTTACTTTCGAATAATTAAATTTTCCAAGAGTTTTAAAAAATTGATGTATCGGGCATGTGTCCTCTGGGTTTCCCCCGATCGAAAATTCATCGTGTTTCCTAACAAAGATTTTCACACAACGTTGAAGTTTAGTTAATTCTATTTCAGTTAAGTTATTATATTCACTTATCTGTTTCTTAAGTTCTATAATTTCATTTTCATCCTTACTACTTTTTATTTTAATCATATCACTTAACAAACGCGTGTCTAATTTTTTCAATCTTTGCATTGGTAAACAAGATATAAATTTATTAAAATTAATAGCGCCTAAAGCATAAGGAATAGGATGAGCGGTTGGACAACTAGGATCTGGATAAGTTTCAAGATCCCATATATATGTTGAACCATAGTCAATTGGTTTCTTTGTTATGGTTTTATACGGAAGTGTTGCTAGATTTTCATCAGTAACTGTTTTATATATTGGTTTGAAATTATTTTTAATTTCTCTAATAGCTTCTGCTTTATGGAATTTATTGATTAAACAATAATGACCTATTGATGAACCTTCGTGAGAATAATTGTAATAAACGTAATCATGAGACGTTGTAATATCTCTAGGATTTAAATGACGATTAGTAGCACTGTAATAATAATAATAATAATAATATGTGTTTATTTCTCTTTTGAATGAAAATCGGAAGATGCTTGAAGACATACATAGAAAATTGGTAAGAAAGTTCAACAATCCAATAAGAAATAATACAAGTATAGAAGTAAATCAGCGGCGCAGATGAGAATTATACAGTTTACAGGCACAGATGACAAAAGTTTTGCTACGTCGAGTTGATCGTACATCAGGTAGTATGAAGCGACCAGACTGAGAAACACAAGGCAACAGATCATGAAGAATGTGATCATCTTTCATAATATTCTTCAGAAATTTCTCGGTCAAAAATCCCCGGCGACTCATCAAAGTGGCAAAGCAGCCTTCTTCACATTGAGCACCACAGATCATCCTGTGAAACCGACGTTGTACACGCTCCAGTCTCAATGAGTCTGTATTAGACATGCATACAAAGAGTGGACAGCAGTATTCAAATATAGAACGCACGTAAGCGCAATACACTTGTTGTAAGTCACGAACAGATAGGCACGGTTTCAGGATACGAATAGCATACAAGCGCTGTGAACCAATCCGGATGATATTATTGACGTGATCGGACCATGTGCATTTGGAGTTGAAAGTAACTCCAAGAATTTTGAGAGTTGTGACCAATGGAATCTCTTCTGGTAAGTTGACATTTTCCTTAAAAGTTTCGCTTGCGGATCAGTAAAGCTTTGCATTTGTTCATATTTATGGATAAATCCATCTCTCTAGACCAACGGAGGATATTTTCATGTTCCAGTTTGATGTGATCATTGGCAGTAGACGAATATATCGGAAAACATAGCGTAGTATCATCTGCATACTTGACTATTTGGCAGTGATCGCTCAGCGAAGAAAAGGTTGCGGTTGTGGCAGCAAAGAGGAAGGGACCGAGAATTGAACCCTGAGGTATTCCAGAGGACACCTTTACTTCACTACTTTTAGCTGTACCAAATGAGACGTACTGCGTTCTATCAGTCAGATAACTTGCAATCCATTTTACAATTCTTTCGGGAAAGTCACAAGACATAAGTCGGTTCATTATCAAATCTGTTCTTAACTTGTCAAAAGCCTTAGTGTAGTCATATGAAATTACCAATGCCCCTTGTGTACTCAGACTATCAAGATGTTTAGTGATGTTGTCATTCAAACTGATAAGAGCACACTGGGTAGAGGACTTAGCTCTGAAACCGTACTGAGCTTTGTCGTAACAATCAATTAAGCGATGTTTCAGATTTTTGACGACTATTTTCTCCAAGATCTTGGCAGGGAAACGCAAAACACTGATAGGGCGAATGTCATTGAGAGAAGGTGACGAACATTTCGGAACAGGGCATATTGATGCTGATTTCCATATAAGCGGGACAACACTACTTTCAAGAGACGCTTGATAAAGCCTACAAAGAGGTGCCGCCAGAGATGACGCGGCATGCTTATAAAGCGATATTGGTAAATCAGGAGACGCCTTGTTGGAAGGGCTTCTGATGATCATATCGTAGACAATCATAGGACTTACATTTATACTGATTGTATTATTCGAAAAATAGGCACTCGTATTCACAGTTTGTATAGTTTCAGGAAGAAATGCAGAGGAAAGGGCATGATTGATTGAATCAACACCATCCTCGACACAGGAATACTCAGACATCAGTGACATAATTGGACTAGACACCTTTGTTCCAACGTGCATGTTAACAGCCTTCCACAAATCTGCTGACCCCATCTTCTTCGTCCAGGAAACTTTTGACTTAGCGATTTCGCTTTGAACCTTCATTTTCAAATAATTGTACATAGGAAAATTTCGATTTCGAAAGGCGTTCCATCTTTTGTTGATTAAGTCTTTGATAATAGGCGTAATCCACGGTTTATCTTTCGCAGTGAAACGGACCAATGATGTAGGAATGGTTTGAGATGCAACATTTTCAGTAATATCATGAAAAAGACAGCATTTTTCATCTAGGGTTATTCCCTCATCATCAACAAATGACCAGTCGATGTGTTGCATCAACATTGCGAAGCTGTCCATGTTTGATTTTCTGAGGTCGTATACCTTACGAATTACTTCTAAATGGTTTTCAGACTTTATTATTGGAGTGGCAAGAAGTGAAACGTGAGCAACTTTTGATCTATCGAAAGGAGTAAACTCAGTCACTTTATAATACGGCGCTAAATCTTCAGTAAAAAGTATGTAATCTAGCTCAGCAGAACCATAAGTCGGTCTTTTATACGTATTGACGAGACCAAAAGAACTGTGTAAATCCTCAAGATTGAAACGATTAAAGTCCCCACACATGATGACGTCAAAGTTGGGAAAATCATTCAGAATGGTGTCAAGACAGTTTGTTACAAAGTCGTTTATAGCATTGGCATCACGAGTCGCGCATAGTGGAGGAATATACATGGCGAGAAGAATTACATTTGATGCAGTTAAAATGAGAAATACCAACTCTATCCCACATGGAGGGGGGAAGCATCGACGTTTGAATGGTATACAGTTCCTGATCCAAATTGCTACGCCGCCTCCGATTCGATTTTGACGATCATCGCGAATACAAGCAAATCCGTCGATTAAGACAGTACCAAGATCATGCTTTTCGGATGATAACCATGTTTCTGAACAAACAAAAATATCTATACCCTTCATCAGTAAAGTCGTACGCACTTCATCAATCTTTGTCACCACAGAGCGAGCATTTGAACACAGGATTTTCGGATAGCGTTTTATAGGCGCCAAGGATTTGGGTTGGGATAAAAGTTTCAATGAAAATCCAATTTCGCGTTAGTTCGGTGAATTACTCTCCCATGTTGTATAATAACATCCTCGTTCCTACTCCTCCTTTGACGCAACTCATCTCTCAATTCTTTGTTTCTTTTTCTTTGCATTTCAGTCAAATCTGGATTAATAAATACCCTGTTATAAGGCGGGTGGTGTCGCAAATATTGTGATCTGCGCAATATCTCATATTTCGAATGTGTGCTTGAGCATTGAATCCGAAGAAGTCTCGATTTACCGGGAATGAGCTTGCCAATTCGCTTGGTCGATGTTACATCAAAACTCTGAACACCTATACCCAGAAAAATACTCTTCAGCTTCTCATAATCACTGGCAGCCCTAGCTTCAAGAGAGCCACTGTCATCCTCTAATAAACCAGCGACTATCAAATTCATGCGTCTATCATGTCGCTGCATCACTTCACTAACGACATTCTCTTCGACTTTATCCGTTAAATGAGTTGGATCAGTAAGAGCTTTCAGGTTTTTTAGATCATCTAACTCTCTCTGCAAATTTTCACATTTGCTCTCAAGCAACTTTTGGTTCTCCAAAATTGAAGACATTTTGGTCTCAAACTGATGCAAGAAACTGACAAGCTTTGAATCCAGAATGTCCTCCAAATCACCTCTGGTAATAACAGATGAATCGCTTGGCTTTGCCTGTACCGTATAAATGGCATCTTTTAAAGCAGACGACAGTTGCTCTTTGGTAAGTTTGCTAATCTGACCCTGTGACATACGCTTGACATTTTCAAATTTCATTGGAGTTTTGGTCGCCATAGCACTTATCGCAAAATGTTAAAAGTAAAGAATCTACTCAGAGGTAGATTCGAACACAGGACGTTGAGCGTCAAGACAGCACCGAAGCACAACACCGTGCCAGTCGATGATACCAGCACTACAAAAGTTCTTGATATTTCGAATCTCCGTTCATCAATAGAATAGCGTGTCTTTGTCCAGCTTATTTCGGTTGACTGATTTTACAAGTGACCAAATGCAGTCACGCCAGGCTCAACACGCTGTGAAGGCGGGCACGTAGAACAATAAATGATAGAAGCACAATAGAAATCCTGCAGCAGCCACGCACGTGCAGTGTCGAAGATCGACGGAATGATCACAACTCGACGAGAAACCAGCAAATTTTCAAATAATCAGCTCTACCACACAAACCAAGGAGATCCAAGAATCAGAGAGCACATAAACAGACAGACGACTCAACGACGATCAAAATGATATCTGGTTTTCCAACAGACGCTGTCATAGGCCCAAGAAACCACAGCCGATAGAGATGAACCGACAGAGACACAGACAAGACCAACCGCCGCGTAAGATGACTTACGAAATTTGTGATACTGTACACATTCTCCAAAGTATTTATTGAATTGAGAAAATTTGCAGTTTGACATCACTCCGGTTCTAGATGTGGCTTTCTCTTTATATAAAAAGTCATTAAACATCCCGATTATAATTTTAGCTTGTTCTTGATTGAAACCACGTAAGGCGTTGTAACATTTTATAAGGCAGAAATCTTCAGAAGGAATGTAGCAATATTGTCCGATGTATTCTTTGATTCTATATTTCATATTAATACCAGCACCTCTATGTGATCTTTGTACTAGCTTTTTTCCAAAATCTTCGTATTTAATACTACCTGTAAAAATCCATTCGTTAGCATCGGATTTCTCTTCTAGATTAAGAAACCATGTTTCAAATGAATTTTTATTATAAAATGTAGCGTAAAAGTTTTCTATTGTGGTTCCATCTTCTTTAATCATAACACCAAATAAATTTAAAACTTTCCCATTGTGTAAACGTTCGCGCATAGTATTTACTACATTAATAAAAAGTTCATTTGCATACGTAATTTCATTTGGATTAAACAAATTCAATAGATCATCACCAAGTCTATCATCAGAGAATATATCAGTAATTGGTGTACCTGATGTTTCTTTTGTTCTACGTTTCTGTTTTTTAATATTACGTTTACGACTACGTTTAATTTGTGCATCAAACTCATCAATTTGTTTCTTTATTAACTCGTCAAGCGTATGCGTTGATTTGTTATTCATTTTACAATTCATATTTTTTAAAAGAAAAAATTATGTTTTTAAAAGAAAAAATTATGTGTTTTTAATATAGAACCTTGGTTTCCGTTTTTACATAGAACATCGGTTCCGTTTTTACATATACACAGGAATATTTAGTTGATGTAGTGTTTCTAAATCATAAACTGTTAATCGCTCTTTATTAACCAACCACCATAAATTATTGTATGCTAAAAAAATACTCTGAAACTTCTTAGACAAAGTGGAAAGTCTTTTGTTTTAGCGTAACTTATTATACCATGTTTTATTTTATAATCTTGCACGAATTGCATATATTTTCGATGATATTGAATTTTAACTGCTTGTTTTGAATTTATAGGTTTTGTAGGATGGGAATAATTTTTTAAAACTGCCACCTGTTCTATTTTGTATTCGTTAATCATATTTTTTAAAACTAATTTTGAATTACGAATTTACATGATAGCGATGCGGGATTTCAGTATATGAATTTTCTATATTCATTTCTTTTTTCCTATTTTTTATATGAGAAAAATGCTTCAGACTCCAGACTAGTCCGACACTCATTTGAGTGTTTTATACTTCTGTAGCACCTCCGGACTACTACGGTTATCTAGTCTGAGGCTTAAATGAAGTCAAGGTACTCAAGTGAGTGTCGGACTGTCCGAAGCTTAAAAGAGAGTAAGGGATTCAAGTGAGTGTATGGACTGTCCGAAGCTTAAAAGAGGACAAGAGGCTCAAGTGAGTGTCGGACTGTCCGAGGCTTAAAAGAAGACAAGAGATTCAAGTGAGTGTATGGACTTGACCTCCGGACTATTACGAAAATCAATCAATCAATCTACCAATCTATCAATCATTCTATTTAGTCCGAAGCTTAAAAGAAGACAAGAGATTCAAGTAACTGTATGGACTTGACCTCCGGACTATTACAGATACAAAAGTTAATTACGTTAATGAAGATGATGCTACGATCTATTTAGTCCGAGGCTTAAAAGAAGACAAGAGATTCAAGTAACTGTATGGACTTGACCTCCGGACTATTACAGATACAAAAGTTAATTACTCATGACAAATTGTTACATGACGTGCGAAGTTTCTCTTCATTACAACTTTGTTACAGTTATTGCATCTCACTTGTGCTTTTAAGCATTCTTTACATTGGTATTTGCTATCATAAAATTCTGTTTTGGGTTTAAGAATTTCACAACTAGTACATTTACGTGTGTTAATTATACATGACTTAGAATGATTAGTAAAACCCTGGGCAGTGAAATATTTATTACAATTCAAACATTGTCTATCTTTTATTTTTTGTTGTGTTGGTAATTGACATCTTTTTTGATGACGTGCAAAATTCTTAGATGTTATGTCCTTTCCACATTCAGCACACGTTTTTTTACTGGTTGCGTCTGTTCTAGCATTTGTTGTTGTAGCATTTGTTGTTGTAACATTTGTTGTTGTATCATTTGTTGTTCTACTGGTTGGTGCTGTTGTAACTGTTGTAAGTGTTGCACTGGGTGTGCTGTTGCATGTGCTGTTGCATGTACTGGAAATGCAGTTGCATGTACTACTTTCACATGCTTATTTAATAATGCTTTGTTATGGAATTGCGCATTACAGATTTCACATAGAACCTTGGTTCTGCCAACTTTGTTGGATAGAAGCTTGGCTCCACCAACTGCATCTTCGATGCCGAGACGCAAAGCGTCAACTTCTTCGGAACGTGGGGCTTCAAATTCCTCGTTAGATAACATATTTTTAAACAGAAAAAATGATGTTGACAAATGTTGGAGGAGGCGCTTACATTTCAAATAATCAAGAATCAGACATAGACCTAGACAACTATATCATGAAAACTGGAGACGTTTTAACAGGACCGTTACATCTTTCTATTCTTCCACAACAAAATAGTGAATTAGCAAATGAAGAATATGTTGATAGACAGGTGGCTCCACTAATAAATGAATTAGAGTTGCTAAAACTTAATGACAAATCATTAACAAAAAAATTATCAAAACTTGATAAAAAGAATAAAGCTCTAGAAGTAGATATATCAACACTTCATAAAAAAATAACAGAACAGTCAAAGATTTTAATCCTATTATCAATAACTTTAAGGGGTGCTATTATAAAGAATACAAATCAAAATAAACAACTGAAAGAAGAGTTAGTCAAAGTTACTGAAAAGAATCAAAAATTATTACAACAGTTGCAACAACTGCAATCAACATTCCAAAAAAGTGTTGACGAATTGAGTACCAGAATTACACAACAAGTGAAGTTCATGAATAAAATGATAAATGAAGTAAAAACACTTAATCAAAAGGTTAGTGATAAAGCACAATTGAATGCTCTTAAAACGGCGTTGAAGATTAACCAGGAGAAAATGCAAGTTAATAGCAAAGAAATTAAAGTACATCACACGCTGCTTGACGCAATAGATAAAGTGCAACAGAAAATTAATAAAGTTATCTGGAAGTTGTTGTCCATTCACAGACGTAAATCTTGATGACGCACGTATATCTTAATCGGACCAAAGGTCCTCAGGTTTCTAACCTATAGAACTTTGTTCAGAGGATTTAGCCGATCACTTTTGTTCAGGTTACTAACCGATCGGAGCGAAGCTCCTCTGGCTTTAGCCGATCAGATCAAAGTTACTAACCTATAGAACTTTGTTCAGAGGCTTCAGCCGATCCTAGCCATCTTTCCATTAAGAATTTCAATAGAATATTTTACATCTTCTAGCAATAAACCATAAGCCATCAATGAAGTTGTGGAATCTTTCTTCTCAATATTAATTGTTACATCACAACCAGTCTTGATAATATCTTCAGATTGTGCACTTAAATCGAAACAGAAAACAGGATATAAATGTTTCCAATCTCCAGGAGTTAATTGTGGTTCAACTCCAAATTCTATACAAAGATTTCGATAAGAATCATATCCTTCCATAAATTGATTATTGGTATCATCGAATTTTAATGGATGAATTGGATATCGGGTTTGATTTAATGAAACTTGTAAACTTCGAATTGTATCAATATGAAAAAGATTATTGTTCTTATCAAAACTAGGTGTTTCATTCTTTTGAAAAGCGAGTAAAAAATATCTTGGAGTATTCGATGTCCTTGTGAAATGCCAGTTAAATCTTTGTTCAGTAAAAGTGACTGAACTCGCAGTACGCTTCATAAAACTTACTGGAATTGGTTTATTAGTATTTAATCGTTTCGTAATATTTAATTCAACCTCTAAACTAGGAGTAATGTGCTTGATCCACCATTCAAATCTATCAATTTTTAAATATGCTTTCTTCCCAGCCTTTCCATAAAATATTGATTCATTATTTACAGTGCGATGAATTATTAATTTGAACTTTAATTGATATGATATTTTGTTGTAATCTAAATAGCCGAATAATGGAGACAATGACCAATCAATAGTTTGTTTACTTTTATTATTAAAATTACGTCTTTCTTTATATGCATTATTATTTGTTTTATTTAAATGTTTTGCAATTTGTTCTACATCTTTCGCAATTCCTGCTGCGTCTGTTCCAGCGTGAGTTAAATCATCTATAATTATACCATCATTATTATCTGGAAACCATCCTTCGATTTCATGCATTTTAGTATTTTCACCTATTGTAACAAATCGAAGCATCGAATCAATAATACCAGGTGAATCACTTATTGTTTCTATATTTTGTGTTGCAACATCTAAACGCATTTGTGTAAATAATCTTGGGAAGAAATTGTTTTCTAATGTAATATTATCCGTAGCAGGTAATGGTGTTGTAAAATTAGCATCAGAATATAGAGAATATTCACAGTGTAAAAATGAATCGGGTAAATATAAATAACTTTGCTGATTATCAACTTCAAAAATTAAATCACCTCCAGTATTCACTCTTCCTGAAGAACCGGGGTTCATAGCAACTCTTATATAGTCATTCTTTTTTTGATTATAACTGACAAACGGGGGATCGTCTAATCTAAATTTGCTTTCGATCAGAGTTGACATTATATTTTTTTATTAGAAAAAATCAGTTTGATACTAGAATTTTGCTAATCCATTTCCCACGTCAGTGGTTAGGGACTGCATCCCATTTCCTCTCATTTCTTCAATTGTTTTTTCATCATGTTTACTTTCCATCTTCGCTAATTGTGCAATTTTGTTTTTTGTTTCCTCTGAGAGTTTTTTATCTTTTTGTAGTTCTCTAGCATTATTCCTAAGTTTACGAATAGCTTCTAGTTGTTTTAATTCGTTTTGTGACTTAACAGCATTCGATATTGCACTAGCTGTACTACCTATAGCAGATGAAATCAAATCTTTATTATTTTTAATCAAGTTAACGATACTTCCGATACCAGAAAAGATGCCAGCTCCTTCTGTTTGAACAGTTTCTACACTGTCATAATGGTACACAGGTTTCATAGATGGTTCATGAGCAATTTTATTATTTGAAGCAAAATGTTTAAGATTGTGTTTATAAATTATCGGCATTTTTTAAGCTTAAATTTGACTTTTGGGAAAAATATTTACGTTTATGATCGGCTTAAGCCTCTGAACAAGCTTCTATTGGTTAGTAACCGGAGGACCTTTGGTCCGATCGGCTTAAGCCTCTGAACAAGGTTCTATTGGTTAGTAACCTGAGGACCTGTGGTCCGATCGGCTAAAGCCTCTGTACAAGCTTCTATTGGTTAGAAAAACCCAAGACTATAAATTTTTTATTAAAAAATGAATAATAAAACGGTTGAATTAAAACTACGTAACATCATTGACAAAAATACACCGAAAACTATTACGGTTGACAAAAAGAAGTATTACATAAGTAGACCAATGATCGAGAATATTAAATTACAAGAAGAAAAGAATGGAGGAATTCTACCATTAATTCCTCTAATAATAGGAGGTATAGCAGCAGCAGCAGGAAGTGTTGCAGGCGGGACAGCTGGTATTGTTCAAGCAGTAAATAAAAATAAATCAGAGAAGGCAGCATTAGAAGAACAAAAACGACATAATCGAAAGTTAGAGAAAGCGGCAAGAGGTGAGGGAATAGTAGATAATTTTATTAGTAAATTAAATTTGGCTAATGAGGGGAAACGAGTTCTTAAAAATGTACTAAATAATATTGATGATTTAATTCAAATAAAAGAAACGAAAGATGGATCTGGCATATATCTAAATCCTAGTATGGTACGTTAAAAATTAATCTTTAAAAATGAGCGAAGTGGATTCCTTGAATTTGAATAACTTAAGAATTTCAACTCTAGATCTAATGGATTATCTCTTAAAAGTACATAGAACCTCAAATTCTCAGCGTCACGAAAGTGGGGATAGCCTTTGGCTTCACACAGGAGGTTACCCAACTGCATCTTCGATGCCGAGACGCGAAGCGTCGACTTCCGGTTGCCAGCGTTACGAAGGTAACGATATACAAAAAGCATTAGAAAACTTCCCTGGCTTTATTTGGAGTAAATATTCGAAAGAGAAACATTTACCTGGACATTCATATACCGGTCCAGGAACTCGATTAGATATAAGACTAGATGAGAATAATAATCCAAAACCAGGTGAAGAACCAATAAATTGAGTAGATGCCGCAGCTTACAAACATGATTTAGCTTATCGAAATCATGACCTAAGTTCTCGACATGTAGCTGATAAGATGATTCAAGAATTAGATAGTATTCAAAATCCTTCCTTTAGAGAAAGAATTGAAAGAATGTTTGTTAAGAAAGCTTTACAAGCAAAAATGCTTTTTGGCCAGGGGATAGATGAAACGACAGCAAAGCTGTCTGAGAGCAACGCTCGAACCTACGCGTCCGAAATTCATAGGGAATACAGAAAGCCGAAATATCTATTGAAGGTAAAAGTATTTAATAAAGATGATATTTGGAGTGCAGATCTAATTAATATGCCTAATGAAAGAGGGTTTAAGTACGCATTGACCGTTATAGATTTATATACACGATACGCTTGGGTAAAGCATTTAAAAAACAAAAGTGGTCTGTCAGTTAAATATGCGTTTGAAGAAATCTTTAAAGAAAGTTTTAGAAAGCCAAAAAAGCTATTCGTTGATAAAGGGTCGGAATTTTATAACAGAAATGTAAAGCCACTATTTGAAACTGTTTATTCCACAGAAAATGCAGGAAAGGCTGTAGTAATAGAGCGCTTTAATAGAACGCTAAAAGGTAAGATCTTCAAGAAATTTACTCAGCAAGGAAATCAGAAATGGTTAAAAATATTACCAGGAATTGTAGATGAGTACAATAATAAAGTTCATTCAGGTATTGAAGAAACTCCAAAGAAGGCTTCTGACGACCCTGTTTTAATACGAAAGAAAATATTTGAAAATAATTATTCGAATGAGAATAATCCGAATGTGCAGAAACGTAAGCCGAAATTTAAAATTGGAGATAGGGTACGAATATTTAAGTATAAGAATAAATTTGAAAAAGGCTTTGTTGGCTATTGGACGAAAGAGGTATTTGAAGTTTGTAAAATAAATCAAACTTATCCGATTACTTATGAAATTAAAGATTTAGATGATGAAGATATCAGAGGTCGATTTTATCAAAATGAATTACAACGAAACGAGCTTTAACCTTTAGGTGGCGCTTTAGCTAGCTAGCTTCGCTTGATTTTTAATTATCATTATTATTATTCAATTCTAACATAATATCTAGAAATGGTACTCCTCTTTGTAATTTCAATAAAACATAAAGACATAATTGACCACAATAAGTAGTTCCTGGTTTTTGAATTTGAAATTTATTATAAATTCCATTTCCAAGTAATCCTTTGACTTCATTTGTAGGTGGAAGTCCATAAGAGGCAAAATAGTAATTATCTCAGTTTATATTTTTTTGTCCCGCTGACCAATGTACTTCTTTTTCATCTGACGTATAAAGATTTGTTATGAAATTTATAGATGGCTTATTTTTTAGGAATTGTAATTCGACTCTCATTAGGACATGAAAATTCTTTATTCCTAATCGATTAGCGATTTTCTTTAGGTCGAAATTTGTAGTTGTTTGTTTACCATATTGTTTTAGGAACTCAGTCAGACTTGTCATTTTTCATAAAATAAATTCTATTTCAGAAGTTTCTTTCTCAAAAGAATTGTTTGCGGACATGAGATTATGTGACATCTGATAATGAGAGACAACCTGTCTGACTCAGAGCTTTGTTCCCCAGCAAGGCGACCTCTAGCCGCATTATGCATGAGACCATTGTCTGCCACAAGCAGCAGCGGTTGCCATTAGGAGCAGTGTATTGACAATTTCATTCTTTCTGTGAGTGTTCTACGTGACTGTATCTGC
Source organism: Prostheceraeus crozeri (assembly GCA_907163375.1). Taxonomy (NCBI): domain Eukaryota; kingdom Metazoa; phylum Platyhelminthes; order Polycladida; family Euryleptidae; genus Prostheceraeus; species Prostheceraeus crozeri. The sequence continues at coordinate 153,260 of CAJQUW010014671.1, read as the reverse complement.
AATTTTGTGCGTCTTCCTGCTCTGCTGTAGCAATGTTTATCAATTTCGTTTCACCTTCGATTTTGTTCATCCTTCATCTCGGAATATGACATCATCATCACAAAGCTGTAACAAATAATGAGTGCTTCTATTCATCGAGAATTCATCGACTTTTTATTTTTCGAAAGAATTTGAATGGAGAAATCTTCAATACCGCTGATGTGGTGCTTGTAAATACAGTTTTGTCTCTTCACAAGAAAATGTATCATTAATGTCAATCTCGCAATAAAATTATAAGTAGCATAATCTTCCTGTTATTTATGCGAGAGACGTGAAGATCTGTGAACATCGTTCCCATTTCCAGATTTACGTACGAGTAGAACGTCTTTTCTCTCTTCCAAGAGCAGCAGTTACTGAGAGAATGAGGAACGGAGACAGAAAATGAAATGGGGGAATCTACTTCTTCGTAGAGTCAATGCATGATGGAAGTTCTATTAGTTTATCATAATGATCTAGTCTAAGTAATAATTGGGATTCTTTATCTTTCATGTATCTGACTCTATCTTTGTGTTTTGCTATATCCATTTCATATGATAATGAAGGATATAAAGGGGCTGATGGTTCTTTTATTTTTACATCTTCCATTTTTAAATGAATATTTTTGTTCACATTCATTTTCCTCATGTTGCATTTTTATATTTTCATCATTTTGTATTTTTATATTGTCATCATTTTGTATTTTTATTACATTTGGTCATAAACATTTTTCCTCATTTGCATTTTTATAAATTTCAGGAGCGTTCCTATTTTTGTATTTTCCTCATTTGTATTTTTATTACATGTGGTCATAAACATTTTTTCCTCATTTGTATTTTTATAAATTTAAGGCGCTTTTCCTATTTTTGTATTTTCCTATTTTTATCATTTTGTATTTTTCCCATTTTCCTATTTTTGTATTTTCCTATTTTTTGTTTATAGTTCCATTCGTATCTATTTGGGAGTGTGATCCGGTGCTCAGCGAAGCGTTGCGCCGGATCTCATGCCTAGTACTACTAATGGGACGCAGATTGCAGTTTTTGACTAAAATGAAATTTTGTATGTTTTCTATAATTAAACGAAAAGTACAAAGCCTAGAGTCATAATTTTTGGCATGAAATGTTTTCAGGTCACTTCCTTTCATTTTCATACACCCCTGTATATAAAGCTAAACACATTTAGATTTGGCGAGCCTCTTAATGTCTGCAAACACAAACATTTTGAGCAACTTTGTCCACATTCAACCACATTCTCACATACATGGCCGATTAGATGCATGATAAAAGCACATGCACATCATAGGAAATTATCTGAAGACATTCCATGCCAAAAAGTATGACTCTGGGCTCAGTACTTCAAAAACTGCAATCTGCGTTTACATGTGTTTTTCTTTGATCTTGTCTGGCAGGAAGAGGAACTCACTAGAACTCGGCAGACGTGCCGATTCGCAGTAGGCATGTAAGTGTAAATCATTATGTGAAAGTCTCACTTTCGGCCTCGTTCCCTGCAGAAACTCGTTCTGGCTGCTGGGCTATTAATGCCATTTGAAATTATATACGCGAGGACTAGCTAGACTTTAAACCCTCAAATGAGATAAAGCTCAATGAAACACAATGCTGTCATAATAATTTAGAACTTTTCTTATATTCGCAGCTTATTTATTCAGAAGTTAATCAATTGTCTAGATACATATGGCTTTCCATTCACTTGTTTCAAGAGATTATCAGTATAACTATGATTCATGAACTTCCGTCTACAATTAATTTCATCAATATTCATGTCCAATTTGATAGTATGCTCGTATATGCATGTATTTTCATACTTAATCGTAGGAACACTGCAGTATGTATACATCTATAGCTCAGTGAAATTTCATAATTATTTGAATTACTTTGAGGCGGAGAATCCCAGTAAGGGGGGACTGATAGTAGCTCAAGACCACCCAGTTTCGTTTTCACTAAGCCAGGGCTTAGTTCTTTCGACCGGCCACTTTGCCGGCCATAATCAGAGGCCATGACTGTAGAACCAGCCAAGGAAGACAGTTCACATTACACACACACAGGTCTAACAGTTCACATGCTGAAAAAAAACACTACATATTCTGCTGCAAAAGTTAACAAAGGCATAAGATAAAACAAGTACAAAGTATCAACTACTGATACGAAAATTAAAAGATGAAAGAAAAAAAGGTGAAAGAAGAAAAAAGATGTCAATTCAAGCAGGGCATGCTTCACTTTGTTTCACGAATCCATTCTTTTCTGGTCCTCTCCAACCTCTCCCACCACTGCCTCTCTCCTTACATCTCACCACTAGCTCCTCTCTAACACTCCGCTCTTTTAGATGACCCACGTTCGCCATTGCTTCGGAAACGCCAACATGGTCCACCAGCTTATCTCGTCGTCCGCGTCCCTGCTTAGTGCTCGTCACCACCTTGGTTTCTGCCCACACCTCTTACTTCTGGCTGCTTCACAATCCACTCCCACTACATACGCTCTATCCGTCATGATACCCCCTCCTACTCCCGGGGGCAGGCCGGCCCATCCCAGCATCTCACCCTCTCCAGCAGGGATCGAAGTGTTGTCCCTCTTCTCACTCCACGAAGGACAGAGCTCGACATCTTGAAATCGAAGCCGATAACCTAAGGGATTATCCTTCGTATCCTAATCTCATTCCTATCTATATCTCATCTCTCTATCACTCCTCTCTCCACCCTCCTCGAACTTCTCATATCCGATATGCTCAGCCGTCATAGCGTGTTACGTCGTGTTCTCTCTCAGCTTTCTCTCTCACGGGAGCTGCAAACTTGCACAAACATAACTGCGCGCACGCGCATTGATAACGAACAAAACATACCCCACCAAGAAACGAGCTTCGCTGCAAGGTACCTTGCAAGTATGAGTGTTCTTTCCTTACACTGAATTCCTGTATTCTTCTTCTGTCCCTTTCTTATTACGGCCAGTCTAAGAAACGGAGAGAAATCTCCTCTTCATTCTCTCCCTTGAAATTAACTGGTAACGAAGAGAGTTCAACCCAATCCAGAACATTGTTGAGATGTGATTGCTCTTCTATTCTCATCTCCCACATCAGAACACGTCTGCAACGTAACAACATTAGGTAGGGAATTGCTCTCCTTGGAAATTGCTGCTCTTCTGGCCAAAACTCTCAAAATGCACCATGAATAGATGGGCAGCAACTGGACCCAAGCTGGTCCCCATGGCTACACCATCGGTTTGCACAAACAAACCGCTGTAGTGCCTAAAATAGCACGAAGTCAAAGCCAATCTCAGCAACTCCATCAGTTCTGGCACAGACAGAATTACATTGAATTACTTTCTTAGAAAAGTGAGAATCTTTCAATATTCAATTGTTAAAGGACCCCATTAGCCTTGATGCTAGGCGTAATAGCAAAAAAACAGTTTTTTTTAATCAGACGAGCGCTTTCGAATGGTCACCGACCACCAACCATAATCATGCATCTTGGAATGACTTATTTTTCTTCAACAAATCTTGGTGTTCACCTTAGTTCAGAAAAAGTATATTATCACAAGAGTCCAGATTTTGTGCAGTAATCTTAGAACAATGACCTTTGGACTCGTGTGATGGTATTATTTCTCAACTGATGTGACAAGATTTGTTGAAGAAAAATAATTCATTCCAAGATGCATGATTATGGTGGTTATGACCATTCGAAAGCGCTCGTCTGATTAAAAAAGAACTGTTTTTTTGCTATTACGCCTTACATCAATGCTAATGTTTTCTCTCCAACAATTGAAATTTAAATTGCTTTGGTATCTGCAAGTCACCTTTCTTCTTAGTAGTCACTTTCGTTGAAGTTTCTTTGAAATGATTATTCCCATGCAGTTTGAAGGAAAATCTTCCACTTATCAAATGCGGATATTTGAGCTATACTCCATGAGCAAATAAATCCAATCAATCTCTTTTTGTCAAAGATCGGCATAATGATGTCATTTTATTCTGAGGAAAAATGATATTATTGTATATCATTTTACTTTTGAAAAATGATATAAAATGATATCATCAAAAATTTGTGTGGCATTATACTTTCTTTCATAGATTCTTCGCATTTTGTATTGAAGCAAATTTAGTCTCTTTCGTTTGTTCTAATCATGTCCTTCCCCACTGGTTGATTCATGTAGCGAAAATCAACAGGCTATTGTCTGTCAGTCTTTGAAGCAACTTGTCCCTGGTATCACTTTGTAGAGAAAATTCAAAACAAGAAAATTCACCCGAACGTTTTCGGCCATTCTCTTCAAGGATGTACATGGCAATGAAATTACAGCTAAGAAAAAGAAATGGAATGATGTTAAACTACAGATATTGGAGGCTTTGCTCATCAAGAGAGAAAAGCCTATACTGTGCATCCAGAAGGATTATGTGATTTCTTTGTGTCTTGACTTTTAGCTTCAGATAAGTTAGACAGATGACTTATTAACTTTGTCTTTTAAGATTGCATATTCTTATTACTTAACTGTTAATTAGTCGAATGTAGATCTTTGCAAACCACATGTAGACACGTGCATAACGTATGTGAATTCGTTTAACATAATTCCATTTCTTTTTCTTTTTCTTAGCTGTAAATTCATTGCCATGTACATCCTTGAAGAGAATGGCCGAAAACGTTCGGGTGAATTTTCTTGTTTTGAATTGTCTGTCAGTCTGTCTATCACAGAAATTGTCAAACACTGCTAGTTTAAATTTATTTTTTCTGACTTGTCTTAGTTTCCATAATACGGGTATACTACAAGTTTGTGAATAAATTATTAATAATATGTAAACGAGGCTTTGAAATTTGGAAATACGAGTACGTTCAAAGCTTGACATTTCGGACTTGGATAATTAAGATTCTGGCTAATCAAGAACGCCGTTTTCTGGGATTAGCTCTACATGTACAGTGCATATCTCATATATTACTGGTTACTTCAGACTTCCAGCAGGTGTATGAGTGAACATTGAACTCATTACCCCTGCCAAGCTCATGGAGCGGGTAGTTCTTCAAACAATGAAAGAAAGCCTGATCAAGCATTATGGTGATGAACAGTTCGGATTTCGTCCATAATCATCAGCAACTTGCGTCCTTCTAAGACTACAGGACATAGTCTCAAGACTTCTGGATGAACCGGATACTTATGGTGTGCTTGTTATTTCGTACGACTAAAAAATGCGTTTGATAAATTGCCACATTGCAATATTTTACAGAGACTGATTGACTGTTCTTTTCACGGTGAGTTCATCGAGTGGATGTCTTCGTACCTGGAAAATCGGCAGCAGTTTGTTCGCATTGGATGTCTTACCAGTGAACTCTCCTCCGTCACATCAGGAATTCCTCAAGGGTCCATCTTAGGTACCTACCTTTTTTATGTTACTATGGGTTCCTTTACTTGCGAATATCCCGATCGAGCCTTCCTCATTCAGATGATACAAATATTTGCTTCCCATTATTTAAGGGTGAAAATAATCTAGAGATTATTTGGAGATGAACACAAGCATCTTATTGAGTGGTCTTTTTCAACTGGCCTTGAATTGAGTGACAATAAATGCAAATCACTAATAATCAGAAAGAAAAATTTTATTCAAAGGAATTTCACGCTACCAGGTGTGACACCAGTTGACACCCTCCGTATTCTTGGGGTCACGTTCAATTCTGAGTTCTCATGGTCCAACCATGTTCATAACTTGCTGACCATTTCATCGCATCGATTATATGCTTTTCGCATATTAAAGCAATCGTGTTCATAAAGTGAACTTCTAACAGCATACAACGCTTTGATTAGAACCGTTATTGAATACTGTGCACTTCTGTTCCTCGGTATCTCGGTTACTGACTCCAATCGCATTGAAATACTCCAAAGCCGCTTCCATCGTGTTCTATGTGGCAAAAACTGTATGAATCATTGTTTTCCATCATTGCAAGAAAGACGTGAATTGCTGTCCATCCGCATGTTAAAGAAAATAATGTTGCGTCCCATATACTGCATAAACTTTTACCGACCGTCTCTGCATCAGGAAGATTTATTCTTCCAATTCATAGAACTGAACGTCTTGCACGATCGTTCTTTTACCGTGTCAGCGTGCTGTTCAATTAAGTGGAATCTAGATAAGGGGCTACGTGTTGACTGTTCCCTTGAATGCTATTCTGACTATTAGTTAGGTGCTCTTACTTGCAGAACTGTTATCTTATGTTAATTTTGTATTTCTTTGGTAATTTGTCGATTTCCATTACAACAAATATACATTCATTATTACTACTAATAACTCTCTTGATGTTTTTGAAGTGTTGACTGTAATCTAAATATTTTTAGCCTTTTTTCGTACTTTAGATACTGTTGGCCTAACCAACTGTAGGCCATATTGTGTAGGCATATTTGTAATTCGAGTGTAAAAAGCTTAAATCAAAACTTGCGATGTCTAATGTATAGGCCATAGGCCCTACCTAAGTTTTGATATACAAGAAGCTTTGTATGACTAAACTGCTTTCGGCTTTCCATTCTTCGGAATATATCGATGATGCATGCAACCTAATTTTGACTTCATTGCTAAGAGCAGTAGAAGTAGCATGGTAGCAGTGTAAAACGAAAAATTCATATGATTAGATCTATTTACGGTGCATGCTTACGTACATTTCACTAAAAAATGACATATTTTCATTATAAAAAAATATAATGATGCAAAATGATATCATTGTCGATCATAGCTTTTTGTACTCATGAGTGACTTCTCAGTATTTTCAACTACATGTATTTTGTTTTAGTAACAGTCATTGAGTAGATTTACAGCCAAACTTTTTAAAATTAAAAAGATTTATCAAAATATGTGAAAATTTGTGATTTTGAACTTTGAATTATAATAAGATGAGTGAGTTGTAGAACCATCATTAGAAAGTTCACACACAAATTTCATGTCATTCAGAGTAATACTTTGGAAGTTAGAAGGGTTTCTCGAATCACTCTCCACGTAATATGGACGGTCCTCAGAGCCCGGTATCGATAGGCAATATATAATAGTTTAGTTATGAAATATCTATTCTTCTTGTCGACGCTACTCAAAACAAAACTTTGATGTAAACAGAATCTCTCACAGCAGCTGCCTGATCAAGATCAACACCGGAAGATGTAAGTTTCTCCACGATGCAGTTGCTTGTCACTCAATTATTGCAGCGCCAAATGCATTTCATAAACCAGCACTTTGGGATTGAAGTTTATTACCGATCTTATTACGCGCTAAGTACATCCCCTTTGTCTTTGCCATGAAAATAACGCATCTTCCGTGCTATTGCAATCACTTTGGATGATATCGTCGATATTGTTACGTGAAATAAAATCGCTTGAAAATCTACTTGAATTCTAATGCGATTGTTGAAATCCCTGCGGGGAGCCTCGCTCTGCATTAATGATGAATAGGCCATTGGCTTCTCTCCTCTACCGGATGAGGTTCAACACCAATCAAGTTGACACCGATGACAGACTCGACATCCTCAAGCCACCTTAATCACAGACACAAGTAAAGCCGCTTATCGCAAGACGTATTCCTCTGTGATTCTTATAAGACTAATCTCAACCAGGACAGACGCTTATGTCGTCTCATTAAGGTGATTTTCACGCGCCATCCTTTCATGGTCTGTCGACTGTAGCTGACATGAGCCTTCGTCCGCCGGCGGAAGGCAGCATTTCAGGAGGGGCCACAGAGGGCCGGAAACGCAATGCGGGTCGAGATCGGGAGCAGGAGGCTGTTTACGGCAACTTCTTCGAGCAGCGGCATCTTGATCGGAGATTGACTCTCCTCAATTCGGAGAGAGAATATGCGGCCCGCCTGATTGACTTCTCTGCACGGGAGATGAGACTACATTATCGAAGACTGATGCAACGCGTCTCGAAAGTCCGGACAAATCTCACTCCGATGGAAATCCTCAGATTCCGTCATTTGGAGAACCAAGGAGCATTGATTGAAGGCGGCGCGTCACGACCACAGAGTGCCAATGTGGTTCGCATTGCTGCGGCCACCCGGAGACTTCAGTTGGGGTCAGAAATTGTTCCTCCTTCCATCCGCAGTCAATCCGCCAAGGTGAGCAAGGAAGACGATGTTGAACGCGAATGGAAAGCACGCTCAAAATCTGCGTATGTTCGAACTGCCCCTGAATTGAGGGAAAACAAGGAAGATACGACAGACAACGAAGTTAGGTCATCTGGAAGCAGTTTTTCTTCCCATCAGGCCAAATTAGAGGCAACAGCGAAAGCTAGGAGACCTCCTCCAAGAAGACCTAGTTGTGCAGTAGAATTTGGTGTGGACACAAATCCTTTTCAGACAGATGCAACGAATCAACGACGATCACGCCTTCTCACGAGAGAGAGACGATGTATGTCAGCATTTGCAGCCTCTAAAGAGCGCTTTCTTACATCGTGCGAAGAATATTCCCTGCCGAAGGAACTGTTAGAAGATCCGTATGCACATTTCTCAAAGATGGCAGTACTAGGGGTGAGTGGAGACGATCATGACGAAGCAACAGCAGAAGAAATGACAGTCAGAGAAAGTTCTGCGAAGAAATCGAAGCGTTTGCGTCGAGAGGTTCTCAACACTTTAAAAAGCAACGGATACATTCCTTGAATTCTCAACACGTACATAACTTCTCCTCTTCATTCGCATCGATCATCCAGCATTTTGACCGTGTTTGTACACACCCTGAAAATGGCAAAATCTTGGCTCAGATAACTTGCTAGTTTTGAGAAATTGGTGCAGGGTTTGAGGCTTGTTGGGTTAGCAGTACAGATTGCAATCCATGATCCGTAGGTTTTTCGTAAATCCCGGAATCCTCGGGTGAATTAAGTGGCAATTTATAACCTCAATATTCTATTTTATAGGTATCTTATTAGGCTATAGTAATATAGTAAGCGATTCCATAAGTGGCATTGGAAACTGAGTTGGAAGTAGGTCAACGAAACTTGACCCATGACCCACCTGACCCATGGCATATGTGACCCATGACCCACCGACTTTTCACGAAAGCACGACCCACTTGACCCACAGGGTACCCTGACCCACCACATATTTGACCCACTTGACTCACCTGACCCACATGCTGCAAGGGTGAATGATGTGAGTGAAATTTCCATTTCTGGTATCATCCTTAGTTTCATTTTCATTCAAGGTTTTAAGTCTATCTAGATAGAGGCTTCGTGGTATCAAAATTAATAAGATATGGTTTGAAGATTCAAGTGTATCTGATCACTTGTCACATGATAGATAGACATGCAACCTCATCAAAATTATCTTATAATCAAAGTTCATGCATCACAAATGCCTAAGGTTCTAAAAAAATTTAAGCAATTATTTTTCTTGCTATAATTCTTAACTATCCTTTTTAGTGCTGCCTATTTAACTCGTAGAGAGATGATTAGATAAGTTGAGGGCCCTATAAACTAAATTTCAGATTTTACATTTCTTAATCAAATGAAGTTAAAAAATCAAATTGCAGTAGGCCTAAATCATTTATTCATGCATTTATTATGTTAGATACTGCATGTGCGAAAATTATCCCAGAAAAATCGTCAAGCTAATATTCTGTTGCTTCTAATGGCAATCGATTCAACACTAGGTGACATGCCACGCGTAATTCACGCGTGAACCACGCGTAATTGCGTAATCTATGAATCAATTTATGTGATGGGGCAACATGAATCGATCGTAACCAATAATAAAAGTTACAAAAACATCGCACTAGGCGACATGCCACGCTCAATTACGCGTAATTCACGCGCAAACTACGCGTAATCACATATGACCCTAAACATCCGTGGCTATGCGGGACATTGCTGCAACATCTGTTATATAAGTTAATTTAGTTGGCAGTCCTGTTATATAGACTTTGCGTCTCATGTGTCTGCATGTATCAGAGGCTAAACAATGTGATAGGACATCAATTTCATGCTCAGGGAAGACAGAACATGCTTAGCGGTTCATCCGTGGTTCAAGCGGCAGCGCAGACAACCGTAGACGACGCGTAAACTATAAACTCTCGCCCGCGCGTATTCGTAAACATTCCCCATGTTTCAACAGTATCAGATCAAGTGATTTCTGACTCTTAGTGCAGCGCGTATGTACGCGGGTAGAAGAATAGAATGTTCTTAACCACGGATGTTTGGGGTGTTCCGTAATAACGCGTGAATTACGCGTGGCATGTCACTTAGTGAAATTTCATTATCTTCCGCTAATGTCAGATTTAAGTAGAAAGTTGTATATTTGATTTAAGAATGACATTAATTGAAAAGCAAATGGAGTAAGCATGCGTAATGCGCAAATAGAAAATTGCACGAGGACAAGATTATAATTCATGAATTTGCTTACAATGTAACCTATGAACTGATGTATTTGAGTGGCGCTACATGTACGAGTGCGTTGTGATAGCAATTACTAGCGACATCATGTAAATATTCCTATTTTTATTGATACCAGATCAAATATCAAAACGAAACTTTTCATTGATACGAAATGTCAAAAAATATCTCCTCACACAGCTCTGCCGTTATACGTCTGTGTCAATGGGATAAGTCTATATCAATGACTGTCGAATGGATCATCGCGTTTCAGATTATCATGCATCGAATGAGCAATGAGATGCATGGAACATGCGATGCGAAAGTAGATTGAACGGCTAAATACTTTAGATATGAAGCATGTATATTATCAAGATATTTTGATCAACTAAATATTTCGAAAATATTCAGGCTCTGATCATATCTTTACCAGAGATTTATCATTCTAATCTCTACCAGAGGATATTTTCTACGAAAGACCAACAAAATCAAACGAAACAAACAAAACGAAGGTCAGCTGGCATTGCAAGAAAATTTTCAATATTAATAATACCTCTGAAATCAAGGTCACACATCATTGGGTATCGTCAGACACAGCGACAGAGAGTCGAGCATACACAATTGTACTCAGTTATCTTCTCTCCACCAGCCAACATCTCTCAGTAGACAGCAGCAATTGTTTTCGAATCCTTAATTTGTGTGAATTCCGCCCCCTTTCGAAACTGTATGAGGCTTGTGAAAGTCAATGGTACGTTGCATATTTGGACTTTGTGCATCCATCACCCCTTTCAGTGACACAGACTCAATCATTTTTCATGAATGATGAAAATACTATTAAATGAAGTTCACTGTGTTTGAGATTGTCATATCTATCATGGGTCAAACTGGGATAGTTGGAAGTGGGTCAACGAAGTCTGACCCACCAACTTTTCGGAAAAACATGACCCACGTGACCCACGCGATTTTGTGACCCACGACACACTTCCAACTCTGATTGGGAGTCTATGTCGCTCCTAATTAGCTGAATTTTTATCGTGAGGAATGATGAATGACAATTTACGTCAATTATGTCATTCTAAATCAATTTCATTTGTAAATTATTTTTGAATTTTAAGTCTATATTTCTGATCCTTTTTTTAAAACACTTTCAACTGCCCTACTTAAAAATTAAGTTATCATACACATTGCTAATCGTAGACATTCCAAATGAAAAAAAAAATTTGTGGGGTTTATAAATATCCCGGTGAAAAAAACTGTCTGGAACTGTCGGTCCATTTTCGGGAAGCCGACTCGGATTAATGATGGCAAAGGTCCTAATTCCCCGATTATTTGACGAGGCATCGCCGACAATTTTTTTCACCGGAATGTTGCTTAAGTCAGAAGCGATGTCTACTATTCATAACAGCGTTCTTATTATTCCCAGAAACAACCTATTCACGAATGATGTCCAAAGGCCTACATTCCACACAGACAAAAATATCCACTTTTCTTTGTCTTCTTTTCTGATCGGGTATTCTCAAGTGAAAACCCGACATTTCATGTCACTGATATGCATGGTTTGGAGGATGCCTTTTAAAATTGGCTCTGCTCAGATAATGACGAATTACATAGTGTTCGCAAGCGAGCAAAGTAGAATCTCATAAGCACCCCTCTACAAACTGCAGAAGAATTATATCAACTTTTTGCTACAAAAGACAAGATTTTTGGTCACCGATATACAAACCTGGCTGTAGTGTCTGTAGATGCCAATATAAATAAGCAACATCTAGGCAACTTCTCCTGCTCAGCTGCATTCTGAGATCAAAATTGTATATTCGTAAAAGCATTTTGAAAATGTGTTCCGATGACACAGACGAGAAATGTGTGTACGAATAATCAGACATTGGTCAATAAAATCAAATAAACAGTCAAGCAAGTTGCCGTCAGTTATCTCAGTTCGCTAGAGTAAGCTATCACCCGGTGGATAATGACCTTGAAGACGGCACTTTATTGTAGGTACATGAGCGCACTTCGCAGTAGTCTATATAGGCCTACGATCCATGATAGCACATTTGCAAGAAAATATATTATCAAGAAATTTCAAGCCTTGCTTGCGATTTGTTATGATACATTTCCAAGCATCTGCAATATCGTATAAATTAATGTGATAGCTATAGTTTCAATCGTAATTATACCGCCGACATAATCTCAGTTTTTATGAAAATTGTCATACTTTTAAAGAAAAATGTACTGGAAATTTAAAATAATACAAGGTAGACTAATTGTGAGCTTCTAATCACTGCGAATCTAAAAAATATTCAGAATCGCGCGATTTTCGATTTGGAATAGCACCCGCCACCGCCTGCAACAAATGCTTCAGGATTTGTAGTTTCTGTATTGATAAAATTGTGCGGAATTCTCTTCATTCACTTAACAACCTCGAAAGCCACATACTTCCTTCGTAGCTTTGTGTTTGTTGGCATTGATTCTTGATGATTAAAAATAGAATGAAATGAAATAAACGATAGACAAGGTTGCCGCACGACAAATTTTCATTTTTTGCGCAGCTGAATTTTTAACGTTACATAAACCAGACATTTAAAATATATAGTAACCAAAACGTATGTTCAAATAGCTGATATTCAATGAATCTATAAATTGTAAATAAGTTGTCCTCGCTTCTGTGGTTGTCAATATGGGTTGTGTTTAGTTAATAGGGCTATAATCGCAATCCGTATTTGAGCATACTGCATATTCCACAACGCAGGTATTTCACGATTGCTGCGTTGACGTTTGCTGTTTTGCTGTTTTGTGACGTGAGATGAAAACTAAGACAACTTGTATGTCAAAAAGGCTGTGATTGATATAAGTGAGCCAGATTCATGATCAGGAGAAAAAAATTGGTTCCGCTAGCTTCACACACGTACACTGTAAATCGCTCAATACCAATCATATACGAAGGATGCATACCAAAATATTTTTTTGGTATATTTCTGTATGATCTTGGTATATATTTGTATGCTTTTCGCATGCCATTTCAAGTGTGGTATGCTTTACATACTAAAGCCATACCAGCACAATGTTAAAAGAAAGCATCAATCATGTCCAAAGTATGTTGATTTAAGGCTTTTTGTATAAAGATCACACTAATGCTACTACTGCTTTGTAAGTAGTGAGATAATGACATTTTATAGTCAAATTAACAATACTGAATTCGATTTTAATACATGTAAGTCCGAGGCATTTCATAAATAATCAATAAGTATTTGACCATCAACAATCATGCATTAAGTAATTTTGGAACTAAGCATATTATCAATCCAAAATAAAGACACATTATAATTCATGAACGCAAAAATAGTCATGTTTGAGATATATCTTATCTTTTATCGCATATCCCCGGTGAAATCATGAAATTTTTGAGTGCAAAGTAAGAAGGTCTACTTTAATAAAATTTATTTTCAGAAAGATGAAAAGATTGTCTACTAAAAGTGTTCAAACTGTCAATACTAATTGTTCTCATCTGGTTGGTAATGACAATAGGGCCTCGTCGTCCTATCCATTTTCCTGTGAAGTTGTTGTCTAACCATTCACGAACACGTGTAGCATAGTGCGCTGGGGCGCCATCCTGTTGGAAGTAAAATTGTTGATCTTTCACTAAAGGATGGAATTGTTCTTTTAACATGTCCAGGTAGTTACTTCCATTCACAGCATGGTCAAAGAAGAATGGTCCGATAATTCCTCGGGAAGATATGGCTGCCCAAACAGTTACTTCTGGCAGATTTACCTCCTGCTCAATCGTCATATAAGGATTGTCTGTCGCCCAATACACACAATTGTGCTTGTTGATATGGCCATTTAGTTTAAAAGTGGCCTCATCGGACCACCATATCCGGTCGAGAAGAGATTCTTCCTGTCGTAAAAGGGTGAGGAAACCTTCAGCATACTGAAGGCGTCTGTCTGCATCTCCGTCGTAGAGGGCGTGAACCAATCGGGGCTTGCATGGTCGGAATCCGTTCTTTCTTAGTAAGTTCACGACACTTTTTTGACATATTCCTAACTCTAAAGATAATCTCCTAGTGGACTTCTGAGGACTGCGTTGAAGACTTGCAAGCAGTTGATCGTGTTTTTCGTCTGAGGTTGCAGAGATGGGCCTTCCTGAACGATGCGCGTCTTCCACAGAACCAGTAAGTTCAAGTTTATTGACGATGGATCTGAGGTTGCGACCTTGCACAAGAGGAATGTTAAATTCTTGACTGAGTCGTCTGCTTGCTTCGGCAGCATTTTCATTAGACAAGTAGAAAAATTTCACAGCAGCTACTCGTTGCTCTGTAGTAAGTCGCACAGCCATTATAGCAAGGCAAGGAAAAGCGACAATAAAATTTCGTTCTTAACCATATCAATTTTATAGCTGAAGAGAAAGTCTGACCGAACGCTGTTCACATTGAAGAATCGATTGGAAGACACACACGCGTGCTTGTACCTAGAGAGCCTAAAACTTGCACGCGCAGGGTCGATTTCCAATTCAACATTTGTCACTGACTCTCAAGTCAGATTACTGTGCAAAGATCGGGCATTACTTTTTACATTTACCTGATTTAACTCCCATGGATTTTTTCATGTGGGGAGTTTTAAAAGATCTCGTTTATTCAAGGAGGCCTCGTACACTACCTGAACTTCGAGATGTCATTACCAACCAGATGAGAACAATTAGTATTGAAATGTGCGAGAAAGTGTGCCGAAGTGTTGTTACTCGACTGGAACTGTGTATCGAGCACAACGGCGAACAGTTTGAACACTTTTAGTAGACAATCTTTTCATCTTTCTGAAAATAAATTTTATTAAAGTAGACCTTCTTACTTTGCATTCAAAAATTTCATGATTTCACCGGGGATATGCGATAAAAGATAAGAGATAAGAGTATTTGCATATTAAATCAGGTAGCTGAAATCGGGCGTTACTTTTTACTCACCCTGTATAAGTCAACATGGTTGCTGAATAGTTATCGTTTTATTGAAATGATGTTTATCAATTTAGTTCAAGGAAATGAGCTAATTATGAATCCTGTGAATGCAATAAGACAAGTTGCAAAGATGACATGCGGCTTTAATTCCACAACAAATCTAATTTAGTTAAATACCACACTTTCACAAAGAAATATTCACGGCTGGTATTACTGGAAAAAAGTTATTTGTAAGTAGTATGTAGTATAACATATTTTTTACCATATGACATAAAGCTATTCATACGAAAGACATACGAAACACATACCAATTTGCATCGGGTCTCGTATATAAAACATACCAAGAATTCGTATTTCAACGTAAAACAGCCAATCACAGTTAGCATAGTTCGTATCGTTTACATACCAATCACATACGAAAGTAAATGGCCATTCGTATGAAAAACATACCAGATTTCTTTATATATACCAGAATCTCGTATCAAATGTTGGTTTCAAATTGTATGTAAACTTGGTATGTGTTTGTATGTAATTTTCGTATCCAGCGATTTACAGTGTAGCTGCTGCATGAACATATTGCGATATTGCCGTTTTTTACTGCATTGTTGTGAAAAATGAATCAAATATTTGTGATCAGAGCAAAAAATAGTGACAAAATACAATTGATTAATTGCGCGATGATCAGTGAGACCAAAAAATTGGTTCCTTCTGCTGTGAGGTGCTCCACTAATTTAATTTTCGTGCGTAATGCATGTCGACAGATAGGAATGCGATAGATAGATGCAGCTGCATATTTTTTAGAGCTTCCTTAGCACGAAAAATCTAAAAGTTCTGAATTTTAGTGCCACAAGAACGAAATACATAATTTATAATGTGACACGTTGTACTGTACAATAAACCAAACTGTGCCCAATAATGTGCCCGACGCATTTTCGTCACATCGGTCACATTTGTGACTTCCATGTGACCGATGATGAGTCACCATAAATCATGCATATGCGGCGCGTGCTTAATGAGAATAATGCAAATTGATTTCCGAATACTTTACAGTGTGTTTTGTTCAAGAATATCACTGGCAAGAAGATGATATCATACTGAAAACTGCTTTAATCATGACAATGATTGTGGGATTCAAAAATGTGACACATGTCTTCGTTTAATCTGCTTGATCTCGCCGGGAAGTTGTATCATCGTGTTGTAAGTGAAGTTGCATTATCTTGCTTAGACAGCGTGAAACAAATGAGCTTCATTTCAATGGTCAGCATGTATCATATTGAGAATGACAAACTGGGAGAAATTACACAATGACGTCCTGCAAATAGAATATTCAATCGCAATGTCCTGAGAAGTGAGTCTCCAGAATTGATTTCATGCATACATGGCTTAATCAAACATTTTTATAGGTAAAAACAGCAACAGATGCTGTCACAGCCATCGATTGTGTCATTGCCGTATAGCTAAGGTGTTTATTACATCAGCTTATCTATTTGTTTTTGAACATCAGGTGGCGGTTGGCGTTGAGCAAGCTCTGAATTAAGCATTGCTGGTTAATTAAAAGTAAATAGAAAGTAGAATATGTATACAATGCTTTGCAAATCTTTATTGCTCTTTCCATAAGTTCATTAATTGAAAGTATTTTCAATAAGTAGTATGGTCTTTTCATGGGTCTTTTCTTCCCGCCATGAAGTGAAATCATTAAAATTATAATTCATAACTCAATCTAATTTAGAGACAGTAATTCTACTCTCCAAAATCTAAACAAGTAGTGGGTTTTGATTATCACAATGATTGGAAAGAGCGCTTATCATGAATTATCGGGCACATATGGTCACATTAAGTCACTTATCATCCGTGTTGAATGTGACCGATTTGGTCACATAGAGTCAAGTATCTGCCGCGTTGAATGAGACCGATGGGCAGATTTGATCACAAACAGGCAGTGGAAAACGTTACATGTGTTGGACACATTATGGGCACAGTTTTGGTTTACAGTGATATGAAAGCAGCATTTCATCACGGAATCAAGACAATTGAACGACTTGCTTTTATCAGAAATTGATAATCAAATTTTAATCGACTTTGTTTTGTTAATTGATAGACCTATTGTTGGCAATTATTATCGTTGTTTATTGTAAATTTGTTGCTACATATGTTTGTGGAAGTAACGGCTTCTTCAACAATCTTAGGTAATACTCGTATAAATTAAAATGTGATAAATTGCCTGTTCGAAGAGATCATTATTCAAAGATAATGATTTCAATTGTAAATCGTTCGATGAATCGTAAAGAGCTTCGCACTAAAACGTCTATGAAATCACGTTGGACCATGGTCAAATTCGCAGTATTAATTAGGAACTCAAATCCAAAATAGAAAGCTAGCAGGTTTTAAAGGAAAACAACAGATGCTGGTGTTGGTCATTAAACATTTAAGTTGATGAGGTGATAAAAAATAGTGATCATCAAAATGTTGCCGTTTTATCACTTTTCACAAATTTCATCACAATTTCGTAAAGGCGACTTCGTTTTTTAGAGACCCTATCCGTTCATCCAAGGAAGAGTGGGGCCGATCAAAGTCATCGCCGTGTGTCGGATGAGCAGCGTCAATCCGTGATAAATTCATTCCATGATGAACCCTGCAGCTCTCAACGGCAGGTGTCTCGCGAGGTTGGCGTTTCCTTGCCATCGGTCAACCGCATTCTCAAAAGCGAAGGTCTTCGACCATGGAAGTTCACTCCAGTTCAGCAGCTGAAAGACACGGACTATCCAAAGAGACATTTCTTCAGCTCTCAAATTATTCAGCGCGAAGAAGAGCGTCCGAGTTGGAGCAACAACATCGTCTTCAGCGACGAGGCCAGCTTCCACCCTAACGGCCAGGTGAACTTGCACAACTCTTTTTATTATGCCTCCGAAAATCCGCGATTGACGACGGAAAAGCCCATGAAGTCAGCAGCAATCACTTTCTGGGTGATGATTTCGCATCAACACGGAATGACCTATCGCGTGATCCACGACACTGTTAATTCTGAAAACTACGCCTCTTTACTGGAAGAATGTGTTGTTCCCTTCATCCAGCCAAGGAGATCGCTGATATTTCAACAACATGGTGCTCCTGCGCATTTCTCATTGCGTGCGCGGGCCGTTTTGGATACCAAACTCCGCAATCGATGGATCGGTCGGGGTAGCTCCTTCCTTGAATGGCCTCCCCGCAGCCCTGATCTCACGATAAATGATTTCTGGCTGTGGGGTTGTGTTCGAAACAGTGTCTACGGTGCACCAAGACCAACGTCGTTGGAAGAACTGGAGTCAAGGATATCCGATTTCTTTGACAGAATAGACATTCGTGAAGTGCGAACACTAGCGAACAAGATTGCGGTAACATTGCAATTTTATGCGTTAATTGTAATTTATTGTCAAAAATATATGAGAATTACGCAATTAATTACAATGTTTCCGCAATTTTGTCCGCTAGTGAAAATGCTATGATTCTTTTCGGAAGCGGTGCCGACTGTGTTACTCAAATAATGGCCGCCACATCGAAAATCTCTTGTAATATTGCTGATTTTATTGTTGAATTACATTAATGACTCACTTTTGTCATGTTTTTCATGATTGTTGTCTCAGAAGACAAGGGGAAAGCTTAGATATATTCATCCAAAGAGCGGCCCAAGTAAGTGAAACACCCTGTATATAGAGTGAATGTCTATACTCATTGGTTTATGCTGAACTTGAGAGAAAAGGAAAATTTAGTGTTGCATGAGCCATCTCTATCTGAAATCCATATACGTATCTATTAATTATGTCCTGAATAAGGGCGTCCCTGAAGTTAGCAACAACGTTTCTACAGAATGTGGATTTAATCGTCTCTAAAAACTGAGCCACACGTTAAAAGTATAAAACGAATTAACACAGGATCCGTTTTGCTCCAAAGTAAAAAAATTAAATTAATTAAAACACTTTGTTTTGCTCTGACATCTGACTTCTGCCAAATCCATTCCGGCCAGATTGTCAAATCCTATTCACTATGACAAATACAAAACAACACAATAGAAAAATGCCCAGACTATAACAATCTAATCAAGAAATTTCATAGCAGCCGTAGACGCTGCGTTTCGTCCCACAAGGATTC
Source organism: Prostheceraeus crozeri (assembly GCA_907163375.1). NCBI lineage: Eukaryota > Metazoa > Platyhelminthes > Polycladida > Euryleptidae > Prostheceraeus > Prostheceraeus crozeri. Next base: position 133,853 of record CAJQUW010014671.1, on the reverse strand, counting down.
ACTATTAGTCCCATGACCCGAAATGATCCAAACTAGCTTTTGACAGCTAGAACAGGTTAATCATAGCTTGACTGGCTTTGCCGTGCGGCTGATAATCATAATGATTGCAGAGTGATAGTTCGTCCGTGCATAAAATAGAAATTTTCCGTAACTTGAACAATTTAAGCACTATAACCCCTAGTAGTTGTAGATACTGCGTTTTACCCTACAACGTCAGTACGACAAAAATAGCTAGTGAGATGCGCAACGGCCGAGGAAGCTGACGGACTGTACAAGACTGCTCTACTTTTATTTATCCTGGCTTCGACGAGTGGTTGATATTTATACGTAGTTGTGATAAGAAAGCATGCTGAGAAACACGGACATAGGCCTACATGTGTAATAATTTCTCGAACTTCTCTTGTTGTGATGGCAGGTGATGCCCAGTCGAAGTACCAACTACAAGACCCATTGGGAAACACTTTGAGATTGGAGCATAAAAAATCATGAGACGATTAAGCACTGTACCTAGCCTACACGTTCAGTTAATTTATACTGACGTAAAGACTTAATGATATCCTCATTATATAAATCAATATTAATCATTGAGTAGGCGCTTACTGATGTTTTCCAGCATTTGCGCAGAATTTAGAAGATTTTCTCACATTCTGCGGATTTGCGCAGAACTTCAAAGATTTCATAATTTTTTGCCCTGCACACATAACCCTGACGATAGATATCACGTACATCGCCATGCAAAAGATGTACGGCTGGCAATATACCAGGCTAACTATAGACCCAGGGATGCGGAGTCTTATCATTTTGATATGACTCCGATTCCGCGGGTGGCAAGTATATAAGCCTAGTTTTTTGAAAACTTAGCTGTTAAACCTACATCACAGATCATTACAGGCTTACTGAACCTATATTTAGTGATCATTGTATCAACCCTAGATGCCCGTTTTGGATAAAACATGCATGATGCATGTATCATGGATAAATCCTATCAAGAAATTTCATTCCTTATTAAATAAAATGGTCTATTTTGGTGTAGATATAACTATATTAATAATATTTAGCATTGTAAAGAGTGGGAAATGTATATAAAAATTACTCAGAATAGTAATTTGGAATTGTACATGGTAAAAACATCGATGATCCATGTACGTGGATAAAATACATAATTAAAAGAGCGTTTCCTGTAGAGAAGAATTGTCCATTTGAGTTAGATACCGACTTTACTAATAATATTGATGCTGTAAGAAGTAACAAATGCATTTAAATTACTCAAAGAATCGTTCATGGATAAAACATCGATGATCCATGGATATCGACATGTGAAACATATAGGGCCTATACGACATATGAAATATGCATGTCTACTATTATTTCGAGTGTTTTATATATGCCCTTTATATTTGATGAAATGGTGTGTATAATTAAGATATTCAGGTGACTTCATCGCTTCTCTCTTTCTCACTCACTCACTCGTTCCTCTTTTCTTCCTCTTCTTCTACTCATTTTTCATCATCTTTCACATTCACTACATGTACATTGTAGCTACAATGGCAGCAACATCAGTCAATGCTGACGAACAGGTCAACAATATTAGGCCTACACATGACATATTTTTTCAATATTAAGCAATTCTATCGGCACACATTTTTCTTCTCAAATTGAAACATTTATTGAAGTTTCTAAGTTCCACACCGTGCCCATCAGCAAGTCGACTTTGATCAGTTTGCTCGTGTGTTCGCTAAATTACTTAGCTAGTAATTTGCAAAACTTATGATATTAAATCAGCATGTAACTGAACCAAACAATTGCATAAGTATCTCGCTCAGTCTGCGTAATCGTATCTCGCTTCTATAACTTTCCGTCACTATATTAAGGAAATTCGCCACGCGCACGCAGCTGAGGAAGTTCGGTCACATTGTTGGCAGCCTGATCGTGGCCGCATTCGCGAGCCATGAGCGGTCGATAATATTCTCTCGCTGGGAACTGTTGATACCTGTGACTCAGCGTCCCTGCTTAATAATTATTGTCCGCCCATCACGTGGGACCACAGAATTAAATATTTTGTTTATCTGCTTCGGTTTGCTAGAAGTGTGATTAATACGAAATGGACGGCACATTGAGGAGCCTATTAGGTGGCCAAAAAGGAATTCCTAATACCTTACAGAGATAGGAAAAAAGTCGTGCGTCGCTTGCGGATTAATGTGAGTTCCAGCGAAGTGCTTCGATTGCCAAAATTCCTTCAGATTCGAAGAATTCAGATCATTGCCCACAAGTTTTCTCCATAATGTTGACCCTTCCGATCATTATTAAAGAAAGTAGCAGGCGTACGAAAATTAGTTCACTTGATGTTTTCACATCCTCTCCTCGGCATTGCTCACTGTATACATTGAATCGAAGCCAGGCATCGATGTGTGTTTTGGTGTGTGCAAAGTGATATCACAGCACGCACGCATCTCTCACTGGCTCTGTTGTCCTTTGCTGACAGCTTATTGTTTGCCATTTCCAATAGCAAGCGATACACGAATTTTCCATTCGAGAAGGAGCAAGTTGTCTAATTCTGTGCCATTTCGATATAAGGTTACATATAACTCTTCCTTTCTAGGAAACCGAAGCGCGCGCAGATGAATCTAGTTCTGTGCGTGGGACAGAAAGCTGCGCAAGTTGTGCGCTCTTCGTTCTCGTGAACCCGTGTTAACTGCTTAATATTACAAAAGTCAGCGCATCAAGAGGATATTCTACTTACACACCTTTATTTATTCATCGTCTACGTTTTTTCATTATCTTACTTAGTTTTCATGCACAACATGGAGCACAATTCAAAAATGAACACTCGCATGTAGTCAGTGAGTTCTTCCACTCAATGAAGCCATCAAGTTCCTTTGATTTGTGCATCAGAATTAAAAATTCATCACTTGGATCAAACCGCAGAAAAAGGGTAAGCTTCTAAATGTTTCCAAATTTATTTTGTCAACTTACAGCATTTAACTGTAAGTCTAGGTACATGTATTTGGAAATCCCGAAAACAAAATCAAAGGAAAGATTTGGTCATATGATACAATCGATAAATCAAAAGTTGGTTTATTGACCATGAACACGTAGAGACATTTCTATGACTGTGCTGCTATCTCTGCTATTAATTTTGCAAATACTAGAAAGCTACTAGCGTCATACTTAATTTAATTTACTGGCAACAACAAAATATCTCAATTCCTCTTGGTTCCTCTTAGCAGCACATTTTGGGAGTTCTTTATTTATACATAAATATCATAGCTATCAAGAACTCCTAAAATGTGCTGCTAAGAGGAATTCTTAGCATATTGAATTCAAAGTGAATAAGTCTTGGGCATGTGACATCATTTGTGTGATGGAAAATCCAAGACTTATTCACTTTGAATTCAACATGAGAATGTGCATGCATATCAGTTTTCACGACGACGTTTCTCGTTGAAAAATCGATCAAAAGTTGATTGTGTCGTGAAAAGAATCATAATCAAATGGGAATATGTTGAAACGGTAATACACTGCTTTTAAATTCGTAATTTCTGATTGCTTTGAAAATAGCACAAAAATCTGGGCATGTTGAGACAAAATAGTTGCATGCTAGAAACTATGAGCATGAAAGAACTTAATTAACGCATTAAAACCATTTCAATTTAGCACTTCAATAGTAGGCTATACTTGTGCTATAGCATCAATATTTGGATGACAAATAATTGAAAAAAAATTTGAAACAATTGAACATGGTATAAGGCATAAAAAATCTATTCCAGGACTACAAAAAGTTTAGATGGAGAATATTTTTATCAATGCGGACAAACTATTGAGCTATTCGATATCTGCTTAAGTTATACAATTTAATCTTGTTTCTGAAAAATGGATCCATCAAGGAAGCTTGTTTAAATAGGTCACTATTTCCATTTCATAAATATTGAAGTGAAAACCAGTAGCTAACGCCCATGATATTCAATTAATTTTTTCAGAATTGCTACATTTTAGAAAATGATATCATGATATTTCGAGTCGTTTAAGAAAAATGATCAAGCACACAAAAGGCATAGATGCTACACGACGGACTGCGCACTGTAATAAAGATCAGTTATGCGTTGCAGTCCAACAATGGGTTTAGTTTTGCAAAATCAATTATTTTTCATGCCTTACGATTAATATAAAACAATCAAAGTGCAAACTCATTACCACTCTTTTATATCAATTTGTGTTTACTTATTACAAATTATGCATCGCACTTTTCATATCATCGTAGGCCTAGTTATTATGGTCACATGTTAGTTGTAGGCCCGCATGTCACCATGAATACCTGAAGAGATGCTGTCATATAAACGGTAGACAAGATGACATTATGTGTGTGTTTGCAGATTGTGATTTTAACAAAATGAAATTACATGTACGGTGTTAATATTATAGAAAATTCAAGCATTCCTGACTATCTTCATCTCATGAACGATTGACAGGCGGTCGGCAATAGGCTATACTCCGTTTTTATTTGCAGATTGCATTTTTCTAAAAACAGTTACCGGTACTTGAATATCAAAATAAAAGAATTCATAAATTGTTAATGATCACAATTCAACCACTCCTGAATATCTTCATTTGCTATCAAAATTCCTAAGAATAATATCGCTTGCCACATTGTCAGAGATGAAATGAGTCAAAAGCAGTTTTCTTAAGTCTTTACTACAACACCTAAAATTACTATAAATGATTTCTCTTCTAAACTTTGAGTAGGCCTACCCATAGAATGTTAATTAAGATTAGTTAAGTATGATAATTCTTCTAGCTCCTCTGCACATCAGCACAAAATTTGTCTTCTTTTTACAGGTGCTTATTGCTGAGGCTGCGCAAACTCGTCGTATCTGTGCATCAATGACTCAATACCTGACCTACGCTCGGCTGTTTTTTTCGTCTTGTCTTGTGATATTAACCCTGAAATACTGGAATTATTATTTACCCAAAATCTCTCATATATTCGCAACGTCCCACCGATCATCAGATTCGGACAAACGTCTTGTGGTCCAACTGAAGATGTTTTTTCAGTGACCTCGTATTATCGCTTCAAACTTCATAGTACTAGTGATTGTTTCTCCGTTGAACTGTAAATTTTTCGTGACATCACCTCTATTCTTAAAAATGTGATGATGACGTCGCGACGGTGTTTCAGATGACGTGAAATACGCATTCGGACTGTGGGCATGTTTTCTGGTTGGAAGGATTTTCAAATGAAGGATGATCAAATCCGGAAAGAGAAATTTTCTTTATGTTGATAACAGTGATTTTCATCAAAATTATTTGTATCTGATCGTTCGATGTGTGCTACTATATGAACGTCATCCTATACGGTGGCAAAACTTTGTGCATTTTCTAAATACGTATGAAAAATTGTATTTTTGAAGGATATCCATTCCTTCTGCTGTTTACTTGGGAGAACAGGGCTCAGTTTTTGTAATCTCTATGAATGCTATCGTACAAAGGATAATTTTAGCAAGAATAACTATTTTACCAAATGTAGGTCTAACAAATATTTTCTTACACGATTACTATTGTGCGGAAAATCAATCATGCTTGAAATTTGAATTAAGAACAACAGAATACACTTCAATCTACAGCGTTATATTCCGTATAGCTCAAAGGGAAGAAGCGTACCGTGCCATAACCTATTTGTTTTAATCAGAAGAAAACTCCATAAGCTGAATGAGTGATCAATCGTTTCTTGTTATAATTTCAAATATCTTTCAACTAAATTTCTCAATAAATTGTCATGTTACCCTTCCAGTCGACAATGCTGCATCAAGAAAATATATAAAGAATATTTCAGAGTAACATCTTCCGAATAATCGCTTGCACTGTTATTTTAATCGTTTTAAAACATTTCTAGAAAATACACATCTCTGATAGCTTTTAGAATTATATGTTATTCGATCAGAGCCTTTTTTGAAAAATACCTTATTTTACTAATTACAAATCACATGTAAAAGCTCTTCTTTCTAATTTTTTATTCCATAAATTCATTAGAAATGTTTTTTGAATCGGAGATTGAAAACTGTGTTAGAGACTGATTCATTTGTGTTTCATTAATTCACGTTATGCATGAATTTTCCTTGTGTCTTCAATACATTGCTATAAACATGATGTCGATTTTATACACGGTTATTTAACCCTTTCAGCACGAAATCATTAAGATACCTGTCCTAGTGACACGCACAGTGTGTCATGCAATAATTATTCAACGTAACAAAATTTGAAAATTAATCATTGTTCGATGTTACGATGACACACGATGCGTGTCGTTACTATCATTGTCCACTGTTACGGTGACACGCCAGAGGTGTCAAATAGGTATATTTTCTATATTTTATTTGTCCATTTTATGTGATTTCGAGGTGTTATTGCAACAGATAATAGCATTAGATCTTGTCATGATGCACATGTTTTCTCCGGAAGAAAAGACGGAGAAAACTGCTACAAGGAATGCAAATAGGTGTTCTCAAAATCTTTGGGTGTTTTAGAGTTGACTTGACTAATAAGTACAGTACTATGCGATGATAACACCGTAAACAGTTTTCCTTAATTTCTCATTTCACACAGTAATAATTCTCATTACGACCACAGTAAATAATTCTACACATTTTTGCTAATCTTTTTAAAACAACACAATCGATTCGAGCTTGTATTATACACATTATGGGAACCAAACATATAAGACATATAGGCTTATATGCTTGGTTCCAATTTCCCAATCGAGTGTGCCATGAAAGCTTTTTGAATAAGACTGAATAAGATATACCTCTTATGTTTTCCTAGAAATTGTGCAATTAAAAAAGAACCGATTACCAATTACCGATCATATAAATTTATAAATATTTTCGAGCGTATAATTTTTTATGTTTATTGCAATGTATTTGCACATCTTTTATTTACAGTCCACTCAATATTAATCACTCATTTTTCATTTCAATTTTATATTTACTCTTTTAATGTTACTTTACTTTTAATTACTTCTGCTTTTGCACCTCGAATGTAACGGAAAATCAAAAGCCATTTACTGCTATTACTACAAAATATATTCAACGCAATAAATCCATAATACGTTTCGAAAAGTTTCAGGTTTACTCATGATATTTTGAAAAACAAGGAGCAGCACATAGACCAGGTTGTCCAGGGCAATCAGCACATCGGAAGACAGTTTCTTTCCGCTTTCCGGCTTGGTAGCAAACACGGCATCTCTTGTGAGGTCGAGGTTCTCCTTCCCTTGCTGGTATGCGTTCAAGTTTATGTTGTGGATTCCGTTCCTCCAAGCATCGATTGTTTGTTGATCGTGGTACCAGGCGAGGTCTTCCGACAGGATTTCGTCCAATACCTGTTTGTAAGACCAAACGATTGACAGATTTCATGCAGTAATCTAGGTAGTTCATTTTACCATCATTCTTCCTGTAGAGAATCCATGAATTGTAATGCATGATTTGAATTAAGTGCAAGCAGTACTTTACAAACCATGTATAATTTTTCCGATTGATATCGTAATGATGAAGTGCGGCATCCAACCGGTCGACACCGCCCATATGGGCATTGTAATTCAATACAGATCGTGACTTCTTCACCGTTTCGTGGTGTCCACCTTTGACTATGCGGCTGACCTCAACATCTTCAGCAGCAGCAAACGTAAGTAAACCGTCTTCTTTCCAGACGACTTTTGATCCACAAGTTTTACGCAAAGAACTTCGCCGTTGCGGGAATAAGCTTGAGACTTAACAGGCAGATTTAAGTGCTTTAAATCGCTCGGAACGCCCCGGTTCGCTTTTACAGTTCCAGTCATAAATGTACCATTGCGAAACAGATATCGGGCTAATCTACAGGAAGTATAAAAGTTATCAAGATAAACGTGGTAACCTTGATTAAACAGGTCGTGTGATAATTGTATCACAATTCGTTCAGTAACTGATAATGTTTCAGCACCACGATGAGACAATCCGACTGCCCGATTTTCAGTACTCAGACCATGAAGCATCATCTTCCAAACGTAACCCGACTCGGATTCTGCCAATACATACGACTTTATTCCATACCTCCTACGCTTGCTTGGGATATATTGTCGTATTCTTAAACGTCCTTTGAACAGCATGAGTGTCTCATCTATAGAAATCTGACGGTTTGGTAGGTATGTATTTGGCATATATTATTAACTTTTTCCAGAAATGGTCGTACTTTTGCTAAATAATCATTTTCCAAATTTTCTGGGTCTGCAAAGCGAATATAGTTCAAAATTAACTGAAATCTGTCACGGGATAGAGATTCAGGTGACGAGAATATCTCTTGACGAAACACCAAATCGCCACTCCAGTATGATGCAAGCGTAGGCTTCTTGTTCAAAGCCATTAAAAATTGCAATCCAATAAACTTTCTGATTTCATTGACTGTAACTTGTCTGCTGTTTTGTAATTTCTGGCTTTCAGGATTATCAACTAATTCTTGCCAAAGTCTGTTGTTTGTGTAGTCGCATATATCTTGCATTAAGTCGTCAGTGAAAAAGTGATTTAAGAAAAACATATCATCTTCTAATTCATTTGGAATCTCTAAGCGTGGATGTAGTCCTGTAGTTCCAGTAAATTCTGGTCCACGTCTGACGGAATCAGTACCACTTTGGACAGTTCGCCATTCACCAGTGCTGCCACCTGCATCTTCGTCAGAGCTGCTACTTGAGTCGTTATCTCGCAAGTCATTATCTTGTATTTCATCTTCAATCTCACTGCCTGAACTGCCATCTTCGTTTGTATCAAATCCCATCAAATTCAACGCATCTGTCATGGCAGAACGCCGGGGATACCGCCGACCACTTTGCGTGCTCATTATGATATGAATGCGCAATTCGAACAGCAACAACTATCAACAAATTCTGTCGGTGTGAATGATATTCAAAGATCTGTTCAATAAACGAAATCTTACGTAATAATTCGGTGAACCTGTCCTTTGAGAGTGATCATAATTCAGAAACATTCACCGATGGTTTTATGACAGGCTCTGCGTGTCACGGTATAATCGTACTATTGCATTGATTCTAATTCCGTTAATTTGTTAATAGATACATGACACGTACAGCGTGTCGTCCGTACTGAAAGGGTTAATTTGCATTTGAATGCCTCTGGGACATGTGCAATTTTATATCGAAGATAATGTATGGCCTTGCGCCACATCTATGGAGTGACTGGAATTTGCCAGGGATGTAATGAATGTAGTTCAAGTTGTAAAGTGTGCATGTTCGTAAATTTTACAATGTTGTACTCATTCAACATGTAGACTTTATCACTCCACGAAAAAAATGTGCTATGAACCTACAATACAGATTGTACAATGATACTAGCATCCCTGGTTAATTTCATCTATTCGATGGTAAAATTATAGATGTCACATGATTTAATCATTGATATTTCATTGACAAAACATGCGTGTCTCATAGATATAACCTGCATGTCTCATGCATATAACATGGATGTCTCATGGATAAAACATGCATGAAAATCATGCATGGCCATGTATGATGCATGCATGATCATGCATGAATCATACATGATCATGTATGAAACATGCATGGTCATGCATGAATCATACATGATCATGTATGAAACATGCATGGGAATCATGCATGTTTTATCCAAAAACGGGCATCTAGGGAATTATCAACCATTTTCGATGAAAGTTTATCAAATGTCACTTTCAGCTGGATGCATACGACTCGGCTCCTCCCATGTTGTTGATGCGTGCTTCACATGGCTTTTCTCCAGTTTCTACCAGCCACGAAAATCCCCATCCTTCTCTAGTGATGCAAATGGAAAATTTTCCAGAAAATTTTCCATTGGAGAATTTTGAAATTTATTGTTTGGTGATTGACGTTTTTTCCTTTGTTTTGGAGACTTATTATAGTCGTTTGAAAAGACTATGCAATATTCAAAGTCCGAAAACTTCTCTATCATCCCTGTATGTTAACTTTTGGTACCAACTGCACCTTTTCCATGTCTACTTCAGATCTTTCCAAATGAATTTCAGACTAGATGGATTTCAGATTTCTGTAGCTGAATTTCAGATATCTGTCACAAGCTCAACTTTGAAAAGATCTTAAATTCAACTGGAGATCTCCAATTCATCTGGACCATATCTGAAATTCATTTGGGCAGATCTGAAATCGATTTGGAACTATCTGAACCATCTGAACTATAAATGGAGGATGTGTATCCTCAACGAAGATATCGGACATTGCGTCAGAAGTTTGAAGATATCATAGATATTCTTTTACTCATCACAGATATCTAAAGTTAGTTTCCAAATATCTCACGAGTTTACCGTCTTTATATCTTCCAATATGGCCGCTCATGAATGCTGCGTGGACTGTGTGCTTATATAGGTTTTCCGACATTAATGTAGAAATATGCAGATCAAATGCAGAATATGCAAATTAGATATCACCCTTTGCAAATGAAATATTATTTTCAGATCAAATGTAGACATATGCAGTATGAAATGTGGGAGCGTAGAAATGGAAGTGATCAAATGTAGAAATATGCAGATCAAATGTAGCTGCTCATCAATAAATTGTTCAGATTAATCATCAATCACTGTAGAGACTATCACTTAGGATGATGATGACAGATTCCTGTGTCATTCAAGGTACCTTTCATAATTATTTACCCCTCATAACATTTAATATTGCATCACTAATGTACATGTAGCTCATGCATCGTGCTAACCAAGTCGAGAATTGAAAAGATAAAACAAATTGATGAATTTGATGCAAACAATGTTTAAGCTAAAACTAAAAACTCCTCTGTTGCCATTTGTGCGTAATGGACCATGACATTTGTGGTTGTGGAAGTAGGAGTCCAAGCCAGGGGAAATCAATTCTTCGATGACGTCATTCAGTGGACGGCAGTGGAGATTATCGAAGACATAACTAGCTCACATTTGAACAGATAAAGTCTGAGCTATGACTGCGCGAATCCCTTCAATCTCACATCTTTCTTGTGACAGGTGTGAATCTTTGGGCCGTGTGACCGCCGGATTTGACTTTGATGGTTTTGAATAATGTGATGATCCGTAATGGAGCCGAAATCGTCTTGAAAGCGACGAAGGCAATGAGAGAAAGCGCTGTAGACTAGTTGCTCAAAATTGAAGCGACTCTCTCGAGTTTTTTGAGGAGATCTTGAGAGACTCAGTGCTACTCTAGAATGAGCTGGAGCATCATCAAAAGTAAAATGAGCTTCAATACCTGGGAGAAAGTTAGGTACAGGTGGTACAAGAACCCTGTGGCGACACCGCAGTGATGTTTGGCCCCTGCTTTCAGCCACCAAACGAGCAGTGTATACGTGCTCTCCTCAACGTACTGCTTGTTTATATGCAAATCAAAGCCAGCTTCAATATACAATTCTTGAAATAGCAAATTCTTGAAGCAACCATTCACCAAAATCGTGACATTCATCTGGACGTGTGTGGAATTTCTTTCAGTGGGGCACCTTCAAGCTTCTTCATTGATCTCTCAATCAAGAAAACTGCATAACTAGAAAATGGAGATGTGAGATTGAAGGGATTCGCGCAGTCATAGCTCAGACTTTATCTGTTCAAATGTGAGCTAGTTATGTCTTCGATAATCTCCACTGCCGTCCACTGAATGACGTCATCGAAGAATTGATTTCCCCTGGCTTGGACTCCTACTTCCACAACCACAAATGTCATGGTCCATTACGCACAAATGGCAACAGAGGAGTTTTTAGTTTTAGCTTAAACATTGTTTGCATAAAATTCATCAATTTGTTTTATCTTTTCAATTCTCGACTTGGTTAGCACGATGCATGAGCTACATGTACATTAGTGATGCAATATTAAATGTTATGAGGGGTAAATAATTATGAAAGGTACCTTGAATGACACAGGAATCTGTCATCATCATCCTAAGTGATAGTCTCTACAGTGATTGATGATTAATCTGAACAATTCATTGATGAGCAGCTACATTTGATCTGCATATTTCTACATTTGATCACTTCCATTTCTACGCTCCCACATTTCATACTGCATATGTCTACATTTGATCTGAAAATAATATTTCATTTGCAAAGGGTGATATCTAATTTGCATATTCTACATTTGATCTGCATATTTCTACATTAATGTCGGAAAACCTATACTTCATCACATGTTCATCAACATATGGAGAAGTTGCATCACTATATGATCAACGCTGCATAATAAAGCTTCTTTCAAACTAACAATTACAAACTCCAAAATGAAGTACATTATTTTTGCTCCAGATCTTTTACATTGCATAAAATTATACCCCTATTGTAAAGCAAGATTCACGTTATCCCAAAAAGTGTCTGTGATAATTAAAAATGCCACCAATTTAGTACAAGCCACTGCTGATGGCAAAGGAATGTTCAAAAATCCGCTGACGGAAATCGTTTTGCTACGATTGCTTTAATCGAAATAATAATGAAATCAAGAGTTTAGGCCCAATTCATTGGTACGCAGCTGCCTGGGCAGTGGAAGCGCTCAAATTATAGGGCCTATCAAAATTTTCCAATTTTTCATAATTTTCCACGGAAAATTTAGATTCAAAATTTTCCGGAAAATTTTCATCACTCCTTCTCCAAAAAATATGAGCACTCTTTCGATTTTAATATGCGCCTTAAGGAAGCCATCACACACGATTAACGTGAGGGTAAGAGGTGTTCTCAAACAGACCAGTATTTCATTTTTGTCTCTGATGTGACCTTTGGCGCGTAGGTGTGATCGAGGCTAGGAAGGCTTGTCCTCTCTACCAAATCACCGAGTGAAAAGACAATCCTTTCTTTCACTACCACGGTTCATTCCCTCAACTATTATATACTGCTGTCTCTGTACTTTTGGTTGACGGAGAAAGTTGACATCAGGACAGTGACAGCTATGCACGAGAATAAATAATTTGTTTGTATTATATTTCGGGTCTAGCTATAGGCCGGAGTCCTATCATTGACTCCATCCAGCAAAAATGATAGGACTCCGATGCACATCCCTGACTAGACCTGTGCTATACAAGCCGCTTACATGCAACATAGCAACAATTTCGCTTGAAACCACTTTTTTGTTTATGTTTTGGGTGGATTGTCCACCCTAACATCAATTTCGTTGAAGACGGTCGAGATACTATTAATTGAGTGTTAGTAAATGACCATGACTTTATTACATAATTAATATATTCTTTTCATTCATAAATTATTTCTATACTGATTCAACTTTTTAACTAAAACGAACCTGTAGACTAGACATACAATTCAAAATGCAACATACCGATTCAAGACGATCATCAGAATATTTGTAACTAAAATAGTGTTTTTTTAGCATTTTTTCAATTTGTAATACAAGCAAAATGCATGCGAGGATCGAGGTCTCAAGCCAAACATGACTATAGAAAAGGGTCTATACTTAATTATCTGCCACTAGAAATTTGGACTATTCCTATGTATTGTAAACAATAAGTCTTTTTCAACGATTCCTAGAGTGCACTAAACCCAATTCAAATTCCCGATCACATCCGATGTTTCAGTGCAATTGAAGCATTTTAGCTGACTGTCAATTCAATTTTTAATTATGCCAAGCTCTTGTTAGTATCGAAGTTGTTCTCTAAAAGAACATCAATAAGATGCTCTATAGCCTGAGCTATTTCCAGGAAAATATGGAAACATTGCTAATCAGCCAGTTTTTTTAATTTTGCTGGCCATTGCGGAGCTACTGTTCAAAAATTAATGTTCTTCCGCAAAAAAGTAAAATACAAACATCTTACCCAAATTTTTGCTTATTCTGACATATGTTTGTCATCATCCTTGACAAAGCAAGATTTTTTTTGAAAATTTGGGTAAAATATTTGAGTTTTACTTTGTCTTATTGCGGTGCTCCTAGGCAAAAAATTAATTTTCGGATTGTTGGTCAAGCTCGGTCGATTTTTGAAGAGTTCCAGCATCTGAGTAAAATCAAAATTCTCCATGCAGTCTTATAGGCTTAAGTTGTAAGTTCTAGTTAATTAGATAACAAAATACGCGGAACAGTCCCTCCACTTTAATCTCTACTCCTGCTGCTAACGCGGCATGGATGTTGACATTGCAATTTGCAGTATCTTTGCTGTTATTTATCATAATTTGGAAAATCATTAACTCTCCAATGTAACCAATTTGGTTTTGAAAAATGACCAGTAAAAAAATGATTATTACCGGTAAATTTGCATCACAGGGACCTGCCCCACCAGCAATTCCACCACAATGTTATTGTGTTTATTACTTCACTATTTTCAGGCATTTTATCAGATTTACTCTTTTCAAAACGTTCATATTTTGCTAGTTTTTTTTCATTTATCAAGATAGTTCACTCATGGACTATTAAATGCTTTGAGCTGTTGATTTGAACTCCACTCTATTAGATTTAAAGAAAAAGCCTGAAAGTTTTTACTGAATATTCTTAATCGAGATATATTTTTACCAGACTAAGGAAGCATCACTGTTTACAGAGCAAAATCTTACATTATATACATGTGTTACCAGCAAATAAATGAAGATGAGAAAAACAAAGTTTCCATGAGAACGATTGTATCTCGATGAAAATACGAAGAAAAATATACAGGATTAGTCAAAGCAGATAGATTTACATTCCCTATAATCGTCGATTTTACCAGGTCTCCCTTTCAAAAACCTGCATGAATATCATCGCATGTTGACATTAAACAAAAAGCTAATCAACGTATCCAAAATTTGTTCACAATAGTAAGTAATCAACAAATTAACTTCAGTATGAGGAAGATACAGGTGATACTCTGGACTTAAAAATGCAATAACAGGACATGCTTCATTTTAAGAATACATATCTGAGTAATCCAGAGCAACTCATTCCTATTGCGTAAATAAAAACAACAGCAACGATCGGCTTCAGGAATTTCGGTAAAATCATAACAATTTACCAGCTGATAATTCTTCTCGTTCATAATTGAAATGCAGGCAGATGATTTTATTTACAATGATTTTGATAACAATGCATCCTTCTGAAGGTAATAATCATTCCTGAGGTTGAATGGCAGATTCATCATGAACAGAAGTCTTCGTCACTTGGGCTTCGATGTAGTCAACTTTTCTTTCAAGTACGGCAAGCCTGGAATTCAGCTGGGCAAGACGAGTCCGACAAGAAGTGTCAAACTGTGTTAGAAAATCTGACATCTTTTTAATACTGCTGCTGATTACTTCCAGCTGTTCCCGATGATCCCAGTCAGATTTGATATCCTGCTGGACGAAGTCCACTGCAGAACTCTGCTGAATGGGAATTGATCCTCGAGACATAAACGTAACTCTGAAATAGGAAAGGAGTGTGTGAATGCACGCATTGCCAAATAGTAAGAATGTTTTGTGATTTAGGTGTAAACAAGGCAACGGAAACTTCCCTTACTCTGTATGTTGAACTACTAGAAAAAAGCATTAACTCTCTATGAAGATATTGATATCGGACAATTTCTACTAGAACATCTCCATAATGCGTGCTATTGAGTACCTTTCTATGTCTACAGGTTAATAATTCCCACAAACAGGTCGTTCTATAGCACCATAATTACCTTGATATATTACCTAGATTTGTTACCTACTTTGCAACGATATACAGTAGGTGGGATCGGCTAACTGAATACTTTTAATTATTTCAGCAAACACGTCTGCGAGCTCTTTCGGTGGAGTATGCCGAAAGCGTACACAGCTCTGTGATGAAGGTAAGTTCATAATCCGTTGTGATAACGTTCACACAATTGTTATTCCAGATGTTCCTGAAACTTATTACAGTTATAAAACATAAGACAATAAATGAATTGGACTCTGTTAGCCAGAACTATCCGAAGTTATTGATTTCGCTTTTTTCTTTTTATTCATCTAGGTTTGAGGTCTCGCTAGACATGTAGTCTTCCTTAGTCTTTATTTTAAGTATGTGAAGTCAATAGATATTGTTTGTTAATAATTAGTTTTGTATTATTATTTAATTTTATTAATAAATGAAGTGTCATGATCGCATTTTCAATTTCTTCTAGCTATTACACTAGTTTTAAGAACGCATTATTGCTGCAATTTATTTTCATGATGCATGCAAGTAAATGATTTCACATTTCTCAATACAACGGTGATTACAAAACATTCCTTAAATTTTCCAGCTACTGTCGAAGGATCAGCTAAATGAAAAATGGTAATCGAGGGAGACGGCGAAAAAAATTTCGGAAAGATTATCTTTCAATGACTTTTCCACATGATGGATGTATGTGTTGACTTTCCCGTTCAGCAATGCCCCATTGTCAGCACGATGGACGAGGTAAATTGCAGAACGGCAGTGATATCTTAAACATAATATTTTAGAAGGTATCTTCCTTTTTATTGGGGCGTTGCGGAACTGATAGACCGTGAAAAATGGACTTTTTCCTTCCATAGGAATTGCATAGCATTTCCCAGACAATATTGCAACTAAGAGCAATATTGTCCAGCAAAATGTAGAAATCTTATGCTAGGATGAATTATAATTATTATAATATTAATCCCTTTTCTCAAATCCTTCCAAGAAGATAAGCATTCCGGATGAAAATATTCTCAAATTTGTTCTGTCTTTTCACAAGAAATGGTGTCAGTTAATTGCTATCCATTAATGAAATTCACATAAACAAATTCTCCTTTCTTACTCGGCCGCCATTTTTTGAAATAGAGTTGATGAAACTTAAGAAAGTATAAATAAACAAACCGAATGAAGCATAAGTACTCGTATTCACACCATTCTGTTCACGTTATGGAATAGCGTTACTTTCCCTACTTATGTTGAATAACGATTGCCAGATACAACCTGTAATCTGGAAAGTTTTGATTGATCAATGTGACATGAAACTTCCACTGCTAGGAATTTGAATTCTAATGTTCTGTGTCATATTCAACATGATGTTGTCAGTTTTAACTTAGTCCG
Organism: Prostheceraeus crozeri; assembly: GCA_907163375.1. Taxonomy (NCBI): domain Eukaryota; kingdom Metazoa; phylum Platyhelminthes; order Polycladida; family Euryleptidae; genus Prostheceraeus; species Prostheceraeus crozeri. The sequence continues at coordinate 116,858 of CAJQUW010014671.1, read as the reverse complement.
AGCCATTACCTTGGATGAATTATAATAGGAATATTGTCATAGTTTTGTCGGATAATAATGCAGGTATCCTCGGATAATCTGCATTATTGTCCTCTAAACTATGACAATATTCCTGTATTATAATCTAATAATGTATGCTATTGTGTAGCTTTCTATGTCTACAGGTTAATAATTCCCACAATCAGGTCGCTATACAGCACCATACTTACCTTGATATATTACTTAGATTTTTTTACCTACTTTGCAGCGAGATCGGTGATGGTGACTAAGCGCAACAGAATTAGAAAGTCATCTCTGGATTTCTGTTTTCAAGTTTGAAAAGTTTTCTAATGGACTTGCAATGGATCACTTAACTTTTGCTGCGGTAATGAATGTCTGTCAGTGTGCTCATTAAGGGCAACCAATTTGTTGAATGATGCCAACTTCGATTGTCATTCTTTTTAAGTACGGTACTAGGTGTAGCTACAGTTCTACCGTGGATGATGCACATAGAAAGAACTTTCTGACTGCACAATATATATTTTATAGTGAGATAAATCAACTACATGCCACGTTCAAGTCATTGCGATAGTGTGGAGCGTTTCTTTGGATGATAAACAATGCTTTTCCGATTGTTGCTTCCGTCATTATTACCTGGAGTGTGATCAACCAAATATATTGCATTACTTTACTAAATTTCGCTAATCATCCGGCCTGGTTTTTCGACTGCAACCTTTCAATTGTTGATATATTCAATCATAATCCGCCGAACATTATTTTGGTTGCGTTAAAATACATCAACCTTGTTAATGCATTAAGCAACGTTGATCAAATTTCGTGAAAATTAGATAGAGCGTTATGCTGACAACCATTCACCATTCCAAAATACATCAAACCACAAAAATCATCCCATTTAAAAGGGCATCAAAATTTGGTATGACCACCTCATTGATGAATTGACTATCCACTTCAATTGCGAGATGTTGGAATATAATATTTTGCATATCACTTTATCTGATGTATCGCATAATATGAATATGCTTGCAAAATGAAGACTATTCATATACATGCGCATTGCGCATTCTATTAGGCTACCATTCGCTTTTCTTCATTTTCCATAAGATAAATAAAATCTTCCATTTTATGCACTCCCTCTGATATGTCAGCTTTTTCTTGCTATGCTCCAACGGATGCTTCAGACAGTGAAACTAAAGATGCTTTCTGCCACCAATTACGCGATGAGATTCGACGCATACTCAATCATGATGTGGTCATTGTTCTGGGCGACATGAACGCCTCTACTGGAGTAAGAAGGCCTCAGCTGGAACACATTATCGGGCCACATGCACTCCACGCCGAGTCAAGCGACAGTTCTGACCGAATGATGGATTCCTGTGCAGCGTATATTCTACAACTTATTGACACATGGTTTGAGCACTGGAATATTCACCGTTACATCTGGTACAGCAACACTGGTACTGTTCTAGGTGCATTGATCACATCGTCATCAGTGGACGTTGGAAGGTGGCATCGGACTACCGGGTTTTTTTGTAGTGCTGAATTAGGCAGCACAGATCACCGTCTTGTTGCAGCTGCCTTCCAGCTACGGTATCGAAAGAAGAGTCGCACTGGAAATGCAGCGCATCGACCCCTGACAAAGAAAAGCTCTCCAATCCCGAATTCGCTGCTCGTTATTCAGTGGAAGTCTCCAACCGTTCCGATACGCTCGAAACCTCAGAATCTTGAGGAATCGTGGGAGCAGATCCGTTCTATTCTCACTCCTGTGGCTCTTTAAGCACTGGGAGAGCGTCGCCATAAGAAGGCTAGGATGTCAGATGCCTCACTCGACCTGGTCGATAATCGTTGAGCACGGGTCAATGGCTCAATGGGCAACTATCGCGCCCTGAACAATCGGAGCCTTGGCCATGACTTCAACTCTTGGTTGCACAGGATAGCCGACTCCGTTGAAAGATGATTTCGTTGCGGCAACCTTCGTCTAGGCTATATATTAATCAGGTAAATCTGCTGGGTAGGAAAAGGACGTAAATCCTTCTCGCGTTTTTTAAGTGATGATAGTGTGATCATGGAGTCGTCAGGAAAAATATAAAGATGGCGCGAAGATTATTCTGAGGCCGTTAAAAAAACCGCCTGTGATCCCGTCTCAGCACCTTCTTCGTTCCACTCGCGAAGGCACCCCGGATGTCACTATATCGCTAGAACCACCGAATGTAGCAGAAATTATTGATGCAATAAAGAAGGTCCCGTCTGGTCGTGCCCCAGGAGCAGATAAAATATCAAGTGAATTTCTCAAAGCTTCAATCGACTCCACGGCTTTGAAGTTGCAAGTGCCATCAAAAATAGTCACAGCATACTTCGTCGCATTCAGCTTCTGCTTCTTTCAAAACGCCGCCCACAGCAAGCTGGTTTCACTCCGAAGCGGTCTACTTCCGATTGCATCTAACACTCCGTTTACTTCCCAACAACGAAGAGAATACCGCCAACCCCTTCTCGCCGCCTATATAGACTTCAAATCTGCGTTCGACTCGGTGGACCGAAATGTACTCTGGCTCCTACTTACAGGCATTGGTGCTTCAGCCAAGTATATATTCATCCTCGGTGAGCTGTATTGTAACACAAGTTGCAGAGTACGGTCTAATGGGAACCTTTCTGGCTCTTTTGAGATCTTCTCAGGTGTTCGCCAAGGTTGTGTAGCTGCGCCGAACCTCTTCAACGTAGCGATTGACCTCTAGCTTTCGGATGCCATCTCAAAAAGTCCAAACCTTGGGGTCGACTATCATTGACATTTCACATACCTTTGTTACGGCGATGACGAAGTTATCTTCAATTCCATGATTGACACCATTTCAAGTGCTCTGGAGGTCTTAGAAGAAGCCTCAACCCTTAGTCTGTCCATAAACTGGGCGAAAACGAAAGTGCAGTCCCTGTCTGACTTCTTGCCTTATCCGCTTCAACTCATGGGAGAACAGGTCGATACAGTAGACGAGTTCATCTACCTTGGTAGAAAGATCTCAAGCGACTGCTCATCCGCAGCGGAAATTGATTGCCGTCCTCTGCTCGCTCGTGCAACCTTCGGACGTATTAACGTATAAATGAAGAGTTACGACAAAGCTACGCCTCCTCAACACCTGCGTTATTCCAGTCCTGCTTTAAGGCAGCGAAGCTTGGGAACTCATTGAGTCATCCTCTCGTCGCATCGATGTGTCCCACAGAAACTGTCTGCGCAGTGTACATGGCAGCAGGTGGCATCAACGCAGAGGTGCATGCATGCGCAGGTAACCCTAGCCCACTATCACTTACCATCAAGAAAGGAAGACTTCGGCTTGTTGGCCACGCAGCGCTCTTTGACGATGAGATTCCAGCCAAGAAGATCCTCAATGCTGTGCCCAACTTACCACCCGTAGGATATCAACGCTCGAGAGGTCGGTTACATGATTATCAATCCTTATACGGTTACATCCTGATACGGTCCTCATCAAGGCGCTACTAGAAATTGTATGCTTTCCATCTCTAGAAATTTTAATCTCAATTATCATGGCTCATTTACGTAAGCCATAATCCCAAATAATATCTGGATACATCACCCATTAAGGCATATCATCAAAATTATGACTCAAAACCATCAAAATTATGAAGAGAAGGAATTCAGATTTCGTTGTAGATTGACAAAATCTTCCACTATTTCATTGTATGAGGATATAGGAGTAGGCCTACATGTACCAAACATGCTGATACCATTGAAAGCATTGTGCTTTTATGCAACTGGCTAATTTCTTCGTCCTGTTGGGGATATCTTTTGCATCAGTGAATATCAGTTTCGCGCTGTGATGATCTTGCTACTAATGCATTTGGCTAATTAAAGGCGAAATATACATGTTTTCTTTATGCCTCTTTGAGAGAAATTTATAGGACCCAATTTTGAACCATAAAACAGTTTCTGGATAAGTTTAATTCAACAATCTCATATTCTTCTTTTATAAATTAGTCGTACCATTTCATGTATAATTGGTTGCATAGACGTTCCTATCATAGAACCTACAACAGCGGATTTTGAAGAACATCGTTGTCGAAAGAATTATTTCTCAATTAACGTGATGGTTGTTTGTACAACGTACTTGAAATTTTCTAATATCGTCGCAATTTGGAGAGGAATTTCTTAAAATAATCAACAGTCCAAGAGACAGATTGTTCGACGATACTTCAATGCAAGTTTTTATGAAAATAAACGTCTTGTCAAATCCATGTAATTATTAAAACTTCAACCGGTTTCGATTGGGGACAGTAAGATGGGCTACTGGTCACAATCCTCGTCAGGAATTAAGATGAAAAATTTTTCTTAATTTTTCAACTTAATAAAGAGCCAAGACCTACTACTATAGACAGGGCTGCCACTCTTATCAAAAATAAAAACCGGAAAAAACCCCCTAAATTACGTAGTTGTGGGCCCCCTCAAAGTAAGAAGCTTACCATCATTCGATATCACACTACCTGGTAAGTTTTGAAAGCGTTCAGGCAGAAGTTGGGTCTGTTCTAATAAAGATGCTTCTGAATCCTCACAGTTAGCAAGTAAATGTATAAAATAATTAATGATGCTTATTCAATCATCAGTTTCAACAAGGTGCACTAGAATACATGACTCGAACAGCTACTAATTTCAAGAGAACAGTTTTCAAAGCCTAGACAGAGTGTACTACAAAGATCCCTCTACCTGTCCCCAATGCAAAATCAGCATGAAGTTATCGAACGATTGACGATTTCAGCTCGATATAATGACTGCAGATTATCGAAGTCTACATGTAGGCCTATGGATGATTTTACTTAACTGTTTCAAAAACAACTTGCTTCAATTCGTTCAAAAATATTACATTCAAATTTATAGTGCACTATTCTCGTGCAGCTTAGTCTTTTTCTACTAATCGTGCCATGACGTCACACGGTGCAAGATCCCGTCTTTATTGTGAAGAATTTTCATGGAGCCACTAGAAAATTGCTGTTCAGCTGTCCGACGTTTGGAAGACTGCTTCAGCAGAGGGGTGTGGTCACAGCAAATATCTTCGTACAAAATCTATGGTCAGCGCGGTCTAAATGCTAGGGTAGGCATTTCTGTATGCCATTTTCTTTGGGAGAGCCATCATTCTTTCGAGAAATCGAGAATGTGTGGTAAAATCTTCCTTTCTATGCTGTATGAAATATACCGAATGTCATGAAGGATAGGAACATCTTCATACAGGATGGAATGTCAGCGCATTATTACAGACCCATCGTAAATTATTTAAACAGCAATTTTCCTAGATCTTGGATTGACCGTCATGGGAGCCTTTGGAATGGCTTCCGATACCACCAGATTCAATGCCCTGTGACTTTTTTCTTTTGAGCACGTCTAAGAAATGGTGCATCAGAGTCATCCTATGCGTTTGGATGAACTGGAAAACAAAGCTTCGCACAGTTTTCTGCAGATCGACGAGCGATTGCGTAGAGATATGCTCTTGCGCTGTTGACCGAAGAATTAGATTGCGTTCGGGCAAATGATGAGCAAGTTGAAAATAAATGTTATGGTTGTACTCGCGTTCCGAATCATCCGAAATACAGACATCTACGATTAATGAAATACATTCAGTTCAAATCTCATTCTGTAGAATTCGTTTCCAAAATTTGAAAATTTCAAACACCAATGCAAACTGCTAATTCGTGTTTGCACTTCATGCACGAAGGTGAGCTGCCGGATTTCCAAGCACATCCACCTACCGATGGTTTGTTGAGTGAGTTGCTGATTTACTGCACTGATGGCGGCTAAAAAGTCAAAAATGCTCGCAGTTCAGCCTGAAGAAACTTCATCAGTACTTGTAACTCCGGCAATTATTCAAATCGAACCTTGCTCTCATCTCTTGCACTTCAAACATAATAAAAACAATTACAGCAATTACATCTAAGCACAACTTTTGAGTTTCAAACAAGATTATGACAGCCATTTGATTAGGATTGAGCCGCCATGGCATAAGTAAACGGAAAATCAACACGAAAAGAAATCCTTGTCACTTCTGCGGTTGTTTGCGAAATTTCAATTTTCGCTCGTGTCTTCGTCGAAATTCAGCCGCTTTTGCAACAAGTGATCGTACAAAATATTCTTTCGTCACTCCCTTGTGTTCCCGAAACTTTTTAGTAGATTTTTCTTTCATATTTTTCTGGCAGACGCTTCTTGAAAGATACGTTTTGGAGAGCATCAAAGCAATCAGAACTCAATTCTTAATAGACTCCATAATAACGTATTACAACTTTTTCGTAAAGCATTCCCACCTACATTTATTTCTTATTTCAAAACTTTGATTACTTGCGTTTCAGAATCTTCTGCTCCAGAGTCAAGCGGATTTTTAGAAAGCATCTGCTTTGAATTTGATCACCCTTAAAAATTACAGGTTCTTTAAGGTGACTAGGAATCTACATAGCCCCGTTCACAATTTTAAAGAGCCCTACATCACCTAAAAAGGCCCACATGTTCTTGTCTAAAAGGTTACCGGTCTCAATCCTACAGACCCTTTACAATCTCAAGAGGTATATCCACATATTAAAAGAGTTTTTCAAAAAACTAAAACAGTTGCCGCTCACAATCTCCAAGGGCTGCTTCACAAAATCTTATGGATCCATTGAAAAACCAAATGCGACCCTTCACGATCTTAAAGGGTCCGGTTCACATTCTGAATAGGACCTGTTCACAATCTCAAAAGGGCCCCTTCACGCTCTTAAAGGGGCCCCTTCGCAGTCTCAAAAGGGTCTCCTCACAATCTTAAAGGTGACCCTTTCGCAGTCTCAAAAGGGCCCCTTACGCAGTCTCAAAAGGGGCCCTTCAAAATCTAAAATAGTTCAAAACCCAAATCATTTGTTCCTTGGCCAAACATTTTCTCACTACTTAGTTTATTCTAAAAAAACCGGAAAAGTGGCAGCCCTGTATAGAATTAATAAGAAGTATTAAGCATCAAAAACAAAATACTTCACAGAAAATAAAAAAAATGGTGATTTTGAAAATTTGTTTTGTCAGGGCAACCGCTCTTAAGAATTAATTTTCAGACTTGTATACATTTCAGATGCTTATGTACGAATAAACTCCTTGATCTAAATTGATGATTTTAACTTACGAAATTGCCAGGATATAACACATGACAAGCGTAGTAAGGGAAATTTACAATTTCTTTTGCAATTTCATCGAGAAAACATTGCTATTTGTTGAAATGTGATGTTTTTCATTCACAAGTATAATGGAACAAGGACAGCAAACTGAAATTATAACTTTTATTTAAGTGAAATCAACTGACATTAAAATATTGGAAAATAAATTAATTTTCAGAGGTGTTAGAAATACTTTAAAGCAGTCTTTATTTTATCAATTCAAAGAATCATAAAATCTTCAGATGCATCATGGACAAGATGTCCGAAAGTTCACACTGTCACCCAATTTTCATTAAAAATTTCCATCGTCTCCATATTGAAATTCGGCATCAGAGATAACGTTGAATTTTTCGGGAGGACTTCTAGCCAAAACTAACCACTTAGGAAAGTGGCATATCGTCAGTGAATCGAAAAAAGGTCTTAAGTGCTAAATGTCCATTTGTCAGGAGAACGTTGTCTATTTTTGAAAGTGATGCACAATATAGAAAAAACTGAAATAACCAAGTGTCATCATTCAACTTTTTCATCACAAAATTGCCACTGAGTTGTTTCAGTGCAGATTGTCCTATGCGGTTCTGGAGGACCCATTGACACATATGGCCTTTTGCAACCTTGCTACGTACATATAAGGCCTTTTGAATTCGATTTACTGTTTTTTTCGTAGGAAGTTCACGGAAAATTTAATTGTAGTATATTTTCTGAAACCTCTCAGCAAGGCGAATTCGATAGTTAATGTTTTCACTTAATTTTATAAACTTCAATGGATAAAATAACATGTACATGTATAAAGTTATGTACATTTGTAAAAGTTCTTGATATGGGAAGAATTTGCGAGAGGCAAATGAAGCACCATTAGGAAACATTTGATTGATGCAACAATATAGGCCTATATCATTGTTTCCATCACACGTGATGCATGCAAATGGGTAGAAAACATGTACAGGTACATTCAGGGTTCGTACGGTTTCTGGAAAACCTGGAAAGTCAGGGAATTTCAAAAAATCAGTGGAAAAATGCAAAAGTCAGAGAATTCGAGAAATTCTCTAGAAAATCATAGAAATCGAAGAATTTTCATTATTGCACTCATAAACAAAAATGCTTGGAATTTTTATGAAAGATATTTACATTTCTTGATTTTTGTCTTGTGTATCATTCGCGCAACTGCTTATTGCAGTTGAGCTGATGCACTGATTGGCAGTGAAGGCTAGATAATAAACCATGAATCAAGATGTGTAGAAATTTTTGATTTGTGTTTTAAAATATGTATGCTGTTGAAATATGCATGCACTTTGTACGTACATGATGCGTTTATTTTTCATATTATCTTGTTTTTATGAAAATCGTAAATCCCAAAGTTGACAACCACTGTTTCTAGGTGTAGATGTTATCAAGGCAGAGTGTCGGAGTTTGACGTTAGGGTAATTTCAGATGAAGATCAAAATGTCATCATAAATAATTTTTGATGACTTTATGCAAAATTTTGTTATCAGAAATTAATTTTTCGAAGACACCTGATTCTTATTTCTAGCAGAATAAGGGTCAACAGGATTGTCTAACAGATCTTTATGTTTTTTACATATTTTTGCAACCTGAATCGAAAGGCTAGGCAAGGAGCTTCAACTTTTTTGAAATACACTGAAAAATAGTTAACGGATGTTACCAGAAAAAGTTGTAAAAAATAACAAAAAAAGAAAATTAAACCACCATCTTTAGTTCCTTAGTTTTAGTTCCTCTGCTGACACCATCATATCGTGGTCAATTGAAGGTTTTTTATCACATGAATAGCATGACTTGCCGTCATATAAGCAGTCTCTAAACTGCTTAGGAGCCTACAGCGATTTTTCTAATTTTATTTCGTGTTAGATATCCTCCTATGACAAGATTTAAATACAATCTAGAACATTTCTGCGTTAAAAATTCATTTTTGATAATTTTGCACATAAGGCCTTCTGCCAATTCATTGACGATATATGCATGTCAATTTAATCCAATAAACATTAGGTTTCTCATTTATTGATGTTCACAAAAATTGAATTACAACTGCAACGCGAATATTGTTCATCTGAGCATCTGAGTTGTTCGAAGGTTTGTTTTTCCTTTCCGATCGGATCCAACTTCTATCGCAAATGTAATATGAGATTGAAAGGCAGGAGAATCGATAGAAGTTGGATCGGAGGGGAAAAAATTAGTTTCTTCCTTTGACGGTGGTCTTTGGGACAATTGTGCTTTTCGGCAAACCAGCCTTTCAGACTGTCCTGAAAAAGACTGCCCTTCAAAAACTCATTCGCAAACTTTGAGTCATCATGACAAAAGATGACTTCGGAACCGAATAAAACTTTTGTTTACAACTTATCTGGGTCAACGAACACTTTGATTTGGATGTGTATAGCAAGACGTCTACACACCATAGATAATAAAAGCCTAAAAATGACGTTAGCAACAGAAGATGTAAACAACTTTTCATCAATAAACAGAAAAAGCAAATAATGCAATAAATTCAGGAAATCATAACTTCTCTAAAAGTGCACCAATTTCGACGAGTAACATACAAAAAGAATGCTCTGAGAAAGCCCTTTCAACTCGTGCTTGATTTATTGTCTTGCTCACATGCTTTCACATTAAAAATTTGAGATTTCTAAAAGTAGTGATTTTCACATTTTGACCTCTGGCCACCTTAAACAATGACGGATACAAAAATACAATAGCATTGAATAGGTGAGAACATAAGCTCTCGAATGCTGTATGGCTTGTCAACGTAAAATGAGATTAAAAGGCAAGAGAATTGATTGAAGTTTGACACAATTTAGGTGGTCCGTTTTTTATGATCAACACTAATGCCTTCAGTAATTAAAAGGAAACACGAGACTTATTTCTAAAGAATTGCTAGAATACCAACGTCTCCACTTTTCTTTGGGAAGTTAAACTTCCGCAACAACTTTTTTCATTTACAGTTTCATTTAGCAAATTAATAGGAACAACCCGCGCAGGAACGTCTTAGGTTAAAGCGAAAACTATGCTACCTGTAATTCACCACCTCAGTAAGTATCCGCTACATTGTCTTGCTTTGATACATTCAGAGAGACAGACGTTTCGCGACATAGTCAAAGCCTCTGTAACTGGCACAAATCGTGCAGAATGTCTGTAGAACGGAGTGTAAAAGTAGCCGTTAAAGAAAAAGAAGCACACCAGTTTCAGATCCTGAAGTGACGGAAAATCCTGACAAAGCAAATGGGAAACTGACACCTTAGGTGCATGAACAGTTTGTTTTAGACAAAGTTCGAAATACTCAGCTACCACATGAACACATTTTACTTAGCGGAAACCTGGTCGACATTAGATCCGCCTATATGTTGTTTTTCAATAACTGATTTGCAAAAAAAATGAAAGGGACGAACGTGATGATAACCACGATACTAAGAGAAGTATACATTTCTTCTATATATTGCAGTGAAAAAAGAAGCACCAAGAATGACTTTAGAGACTGAGTGAAAGCGCACTTCCAGATGATCAGCAACGAAACTACAATTTGTAAAATGTCATGAAATAACATCACAATCTAGTGAAGTAGTTAAACTGAATTCTGACGCGATCAAAGAAAGATTTCATTCATATGTTCAACTAGGATTCAGGTTATCACAGATGATTCGTACGCGTCATACTGAGTCTCTTCATGTGACAGTCTTAGCTGCTTGCATACAATCAAAACAACTCTGCCCAATCACCATCATCCTGTCCAAACATCACTAAATGATGAAAAAGAGAGTTATTTGCTGTTAAAGACACTAAATCAATTGGGCAGGTCGAATAGAGACAGAAACATCTGTCTTTGACAATTCTTTAACTTTCATTTCAAGTCCAGTCCTTTCTCATTCATCATGGATCGAAGAATGTCAGCAATAAAGTTGCACATGTAAACCCAACCTAGCAGACAATGACAGTGCTAGTCATGGTGCAGCTGTGATGGCAGCAATAATTAAGATAATTGAGTTGCTGTGATGGTAAAATAACAGAAGCATAAAAGGCGAATGAGATTTGGCAATTGAGCGACCGCTTTTTAATGTGCTAATATTAAATTTGAATGAACATATATCGACTTCAAAACTGCGAAATTCATCAGCTGTTCATATATTGTTCTTCACGTAGCGGACTTTGGTGAACTGGAATTTACTATCTAGTAGAATTAGGAATTCACTATCTAGTAGAGTTCTTGCAATGTACGACGTAGAATTGCTGCAAACTCGGTGTGTGATACAATCTCGATCATCTCAAAGCATGGGTGGTTGAATGGAATTCAAAATTAATCCCAAAGTGCAATTACATATAAAACAAAGTTTTCTAACTTGTTTTTCTGTCTACTATCTAGTAGATTTCTTTACTATCTAGAAGATTTCGGAATAAGCAAGAAATTTTGTATGTGCTTGCAAAATTACGTGCTCGCGAATAGAATATTAACAAAGTTACAAACACATAAAAAACCAAGCGTGTTATTAAAAAAGAGGATCTGAATTATCAACCAATTAAATGCATGAACTTTTTCAATGCTTCTTAGCCAGCTGTTCCAAGCTTTGCAGAGATTAGCAGCATGGCATTAATTCTGGCACTCCTATATTTTTCACTTTAACACACCCTAAATACATCCAAGTCGATTGGAAGCCCTACAAACCCTTCACATAATCTGTTATCAGTTTCTGAATGAAATTTCTCCGAAATTCCAACCATAGGCCAACCGCGAGGCAAGTTCGACTTAAGTTTTCGATTAACTATCCAGAAGATTGTCCAACTATCAAGTAGATTTCTGAAACTGCATGAGAAATCTAGTAGATAGTAGAGGCATCTTCCAGATAGTGGACAGACTTGGGGCCGACGTTAAGGAAAGTTGCATATCTGAGACCATGACTGACCTCTTGGTGATATGGGAAGTTGATGAAGATGAACCCCTTGAAATGATGTCTCCAGACCTTAAATTCGACTGAGATGCACTACAGGGCATGCAGTATTAGAAATCTACTTGATAGTTGGACAATCTTCTGGATAGTTAATCGAAAACTTAAGTCTAACTTACCTGACAAGTTGGCCTATAGTTGGAATTTTGGAGAAATTTTATTCGAAGACTGATTGCAGATGAAGCAAAAGGTTTGCAGTGCTTCCAATCGACTGGGATGTACTTCTGGGTATGTAGTTTCAGAAATCTACATGATAGTTGGACAATCTTCTGGATAGTTAATCGAAAACTTAAGTCGAACTTGCCTCGCGGTTGGCCTATGGTTGGAATTTCGGAGAAATTTCATTCAGAAACTGATAACAGATTATGTGAAGGGTTTGTAGGGCTTCCAATCGACTTGGATGTATTTAGGGTGTGTTAAAGTGAAAAATATAGGAGTGCCAGAATTAATGCCATGCTGCTAATCTCTGCAAAGCTTGGAACAGCTGGCTAAGAAGCATTGAAAAAGTTCATGCATTTAATTGGTTGATAATTCAGATCCTCTTTTTTAATAACACGCTTGGTTTTTTATGTGTTTGTAACTTTGTTAATATTCTATTCGCGAGCACGTAATTTTGCAAGCACATACAAAATTTCTTGCTTATTCCGAAATCTTCTAGATAGTAAAGAAATCTACTAGATAGTAGACAGAAAAACAAGTTAGAAAACTTTGTTTTATATTTAATTGCACTTTGGAATTAATTTTGAATTCCATTCAACCACCCATGCTTTGAGATGATCGAGATTGTATCACACACCGAGTTTGCAGCAATTCTACGTCGTATATTGCAAGAAATCTACTAGATAGTGAATTCCTAATTCTACTAGATAGTAAATTCCAGTTCACCCGGACTTTGAAAGACGTCGTGGCTTCTTTGAATATATGTAAAATTAGTTGTTAAAAGTAGTTGGCGGATGAGAGCTGCTACAAAGGTTTTATCTCACAATAAATTCTATTCTATATATTTTGTTCATGATTAACATCCTTTTCGTTTTTTTGAAAGTTAATATAGTAATCTCGCTCGAAGAAATTCTTGAAAAAGTATTTAATATATATGCATATAACACGATGCTTGCTGTATTTGACATACAATTTTATTTCAATAAAGTAATAAACCAGTATAGAGAATTCCATGGAATTTAAGGAGCTAGAATTTAATAGATAATCAAAACAAATAAGAAAAGATATGCGTATAGAACTCGAATGTATTAAAATGAAGTCAATTAAATCACAAATTTTCGGCCGAAACCTTCATCAGGTGAGAGACAAATACACTGTTGAGATGCTGTTGTAGCAAGTGTCAATTTTCATGGAGTGGCAATCATAAACGTCACATGATTTAGCAGAAGCTTCAAGAGTAAGTACATGGAACACACAATAAGAAGATATGGCACTCTCAATGCACCATCCGTAATATAGCTAAAAACAGAGAATAATAAAGAACAACAGATAATGGATAAAACCGCATATTAAAATAGAAGATCAATTACGTACAATTATAAAAACACAAACACAAGTAAGTACAACAAAGCAGCATGTACTAAAATCACATTAAAAAATGTGATCGACTGGAAAAGAAATATTAAATATCTAATTCCCTGCCTATGCATCTATACGCATATCTTTTCTTCTTTGGTTTGATTATCTATTATATTAATTAACTCGATGACTGGTAGCTAAAATTTGGCTGTGAAGAATGTTGGGCTTGGATTAAGATGTCAACACCAAATAAGGATGAAAGGAAATACCAATCGACAAAAAATTCTGCTTTGCGGCATATGCTCATATGAGAAAATGAATCGACAAGAAACTGCGATAAGGAAACTATCAAAAGAATTAGAAAGAATCAAAGAATTTGTGATAAATCTTGAAAAATGAAACTGAAGGATAGAAAGATTAGAAAATGATCTGAAAGTGAACTTAAGATCATAGAGTAAGTTAAAGAGATGAGACAAAGTGATATTGATCCTGGGAGTGTTCTATGGTAGTAAAGTAGGGTTTTCTGAAAAAGGAGATAAAAAATGGCAAACAAACAAATCACAAATGAAAAACATTGTTGTAAAGGGTTTGACCAAGGAATATTCTGGGACAATTACTGAATGAAGTAGGTGAGATTGACGTTGGTCAAAAAAATCGATGGAATGGACAAGGACGTAATTTACCTCGGAATTGTACTAAAAAGCTTAGACGAGGATGGCAGAATTCTCAAAAGGAAGCACGTTCTACGAAAAAGTAAAACATTCTCATACGTGTTCATTGACGAAGACTTGACTACAAGCCAATGAGAAATCAGACGGGAATTAAAGAATGAAATAAAGCTGAGGAGAAGTAAAGGTGAATATAGTTATATTCAATCATAAATAGAATAGTTCAGTTTTAGAATAGTTGATAGAATTAATATCAATTAAATAGTTAAAAATCATCAACAAAGCAAAATTTTGTAATAGTTCTGAAAGAGAAGAACGCAAAAAATTCATTAAGGAAATGCTTCAGAAAAATAGAATACTGAGTTTACTGTTACAGTGAATGGAATTACAAAATTTACAAAATGGAATTTTAATTGAAAAAGGAAAATGTGTAAAATGATAGACACATAATTAATAATGTGTACTTCAACGGAGAAAATAAATATATACAACGATAAATTGAAAATTGGATATATAAATGAATTGACGAGAAATAAATTAACTGACCTAGAAGAAAGCTTTTAAGAAAGACATAATGATTTTGGTTAAATCTCATAATCGATGCAAGAATTTAGCACTACCATTCCCAGTACGAACTATAGAAAATAACCGAAAATGTGATGACAAAATAGGAGGTGGAATAGCTTTCCTTTTTAAAGATAAATTTATTCAAGCGAAGGGCAATACATGTGACATATATTGAGGATATGATCATAGTTCGAACTCACTTATTCAGTGATATCTAATGGTTTATGATGATATATTGGGATGTTGAAGACTCTGTGAAAAACCATTTAATGAAATTAACAATGACAAATATTTTGAAAAACGAAATAGACACAAAATGGATAATCATAGGAGATTTTAATGCACACTTTAACTAATTCGATGGCAGAGGAAATGCAATGCAAAGTTATTAGAGGAAGTAATTGACTCCAACAACCTCTTATTACAATTATTCCACGAAATGCATGGGAGCATTTACAAGAACATGTAATCTCACGAATACAACAATTATGTTCTCAGCAACGATCTTGCTGCTAAAATCATAAGGAAAGTGGACATTGAAAATAGATGATACAAAAAACAACTACATGTAAGTGAGCACAACTTAATAGATAGCCTATTACTTCGAAAATTGATATGAACCAAAAATGAAGTTTTAATAAATGTACTGATGTGAGGACGAAAGACATGAATTATTCCTGGACGAGAACAAATAAAGTGAAATTAAGCAAATTAGGAACTGAGATGACTAAATATGTTGAAGAAAACAAGCAATCAAATCTTGAAGAATTCGAATCAATGATGAGTCAAAAAGCAGACGTTACTATCTACGAAATGCAGTAGGTCTAAGTACAATTCTAACTATATGTTTAGCAGAAAAGTAATTAAAAAGATAGGCATGCGAAGATGCTACAACAAAAATGCACGTTAAGTCCGACATGCAAACGACGTCATAAAGCTTGAAGAATGTTGGAAGAAATACAAAGAAATCAAACTAGAAGTGAAAAAATGATTGAAAAAGAAAGAAGATAGCATGTTGAAAAGATAGGAAAGAAAATGCAAATAACTTCAGATGGAAAGAAATACATAATCTCATGCGAAAGTCAAGCAAATCACAGAGAAATGAAATTAAAATCATAGAAAACAAGGATGACGAATATTCAATTGATAATGAATCAGCCAATAAACTTTTAGTTCAATATTAGGAAGACTTATCCTCTAAAGAAGTTAAGTGCAACAATCTAACTTCGATGGTAAATGGTATCCGATTCAATGCAAAGTTTAATCGACATGGATCACAATTACACAATACCTATGAAAATAGATAAGTTTCATAATAATGAAAATGAAGTTTGTAAGGCAATAACAACTCTTAAAAATAAAAAAAGCAATCAGGTATTAGCGGAATAACTGCAGAAATGCATAAGTCTTTAGTGTGTAACTCCTCGACAGCCAGATATTTTGCTAAAAATTTCAATAAAATTCTGATTACAGGAACACCAGAATCTTGGTTGGTTAGTAAAATAATCCTAATCCCAAAACAAAAAAATGACATTACAGTACAAAAAATCGTCCGATCACAAATACAGGGACTTTATAAAATTTACACTTAAATGATAAGACAGAAGATATGATTTATCACAGGAGCAATCAGTATTTCAAAAAGAAAGAAGATTAGAAGAAAACATTGTGAGATTGAACATAGAAATCACAAAAGCAAGAAGAGAAAAGAATCAAGTATATCTTATAGCAATAGACTTTCAAAGAGCTTTTGATTTTTTCAATAGAAAATCTATTATTATGCAGTTGGATGAGATAGGTGTTGAAAATGATTTACTTTGTGCTATTTCTCAAATCCATGACAAGGAAACCATAAAGTTGTATCTCAACAATGAAGTAATAGGCAAATTTCATGAAGATAAAGGCATGCGACAAGGTTTCAAGATGTCACCTATAATATTTGTAATAATGATGGACAATTTAATAAAAGAAATGAACATGAAATGGCCTAATAATGAAACAAATATGCTCATGTAAGCAGATGATGGTCTTATTTTCGCCAGTAAAGTAACAGAAGCTAATAGAAAATTGAGATTAATGGTAACAGAAGCAAAGAAAATAGGAATGATCATCAATTTCCAAAAATGCAATTTCTTAGAATTTGGAAAAAATCAAATTAACGAATTGAGAACCTACCATATCTTACATGAGAGGAAATTGATTGAAGTAGGTAACATTGAAAAGACAAATGAGATGAAATACTTAGGTATTAAGATATCTTCTACGTAAAACATTTTCAAAGAACACTTCAATGAAAAAAATAAAAAAATAGAGAAATTCAAATATACTCGGAAAAACTATTTGGAATTCATGCTTATTGCCAACGATAATAATGGAATAAGTGCATTACCAATTAATGAAAAACTGAACAAAGACATCACCAAGAATCAAAATGAAATCTTCAAATCTATACTAGGCTTACCATCTTTTGCCCCAGAGGAATTCGTCAGAGGAGAAATGGGATTACCGAATCCAACATGGACAGATTGAAAGAACAAGCTTCTACTTTTTTTACCACATAATGACGAACACAACTGAACTAAGAAAAATGATTATAAATGAATGGGAAAACAAAATTGACTGGATAGAAGACTGCAAAATGATCTTGAACGAAATTGACATGAATTTTTTTAACAAAATTTGGAATGTTGTAAGAAAAATGAAATAATGAAAATATTCAACTCTAAAGATGATGAAGATTGGAGAAAAAATCTTTCAAATAAAAATAGTCTTAAATTCTATTGAAATTCAAGAACGGATGTGAATGGAAAAAATTGGATGCAACAGAGTATGGAAGTTATATTACGAGAAGATGGATCAGTGAAGCTATATTGCAAAATGATCGATTAGGAAAAAGCAATGATGGTAAGAAATGCGAAGTTTGTAATGAAATGGAAGATATAGAACACGTACTAACGAGATACAAAAAATTCCAAAATGAAAGACAACATTTTTATATAGAGGGACTAGGAATTGAATTAGCATTAGGAATCAAAGAATGGAAATATTGCGAGGAGCATCGAAAGAGAATTTACAATGAACTATTTGAGAAGAACAGAAACAGGTGATGATAATTTCCAATATGTTGCGGTGTACATGCCAGGGTTAGAAACCCACCTATTGGCCAACGCATGAGGTGGAGGCTGAATACATCGGTACGGGGTTCTATCACTGCATCATATTGGAAAAAATCAAATTTGACAGTAAATAAATAAGTAAAGAAATTGTTTCTAGAGTAAAATTCTATTCGAGGAGAAGATGGATCGTTTAGGAAAAGATGGAGAATTCGAAGACAAGACAAAGAAGTTTGAGAAACAAATCAAGACGAATGAATGAATGAATGTGACTGACCGAAGAACTATGAAAGATAATGACAAGAGCAAATGTGACTGACCTTTTTATATGATGACTTTTCTCTTTACTTCTAATTCTTCTGATTGAATGGTAATAAATGATTTAGTATTGCAGATAGCTCATATGTAGAGCTGACAAAAGAAGCTCAATCAATTATAAATTGAAATTCTGAATTCTTTATTGAGCAATTTTCTGAAACCAAGAATGGTTTGCCAAATTCAAAATTTGTTTCGGCCAATGCTGTAATATGTGATCACTATTATGTTATTTGACTTATTAATGAATAGCTAGCAGCTACCGAATCTTGTACTGTCATAGCCAACTTCAGGGGACCAAAATTTTAAGAAATCTTCGAAAAGCGAAGACAGACCTTAACAGAAGTGGACCATGTAATTGTTGCTATTTATCAGAGGAGTCCCGTCAAAACAGATCTATGTTTTATACGCAGTTTATTGCGAGTACTTTCGGACACCACCGGAGTCCATCTTCAGGCGAATGAAATGACAAAATTGGCATGGATGAAGTTTATCACAGTAGAATGCTATGAAAACATGATAAGACCAGACTACTTCGACAAAATTAAAACAGTAAGATGATGCGAAATCGAAATAAAAGGACGGAAGAAAATCAAAGTAACAAGCTGTGAAGATACAAAACAGAAAAAAGGGGCACAAATTAAGTCAAAAATCCCAGGCCGCACTCAAAGAATGCTTCACTCGATTAGATGAATTGAGACGACGTGACCATAAGGACTCTTTCACAATCCGTTTCTTCCATCTTGGTTCTCTATCAATGACAGTGATACTATGAGTGTCTATATTATGGTTGCAAAAAACTGAGTGTTGGGCCAATTCAGAGCGAGAAACATCTTCGTCTCGAAGAGCACGACAATGTTCTTTCCGACGCTGCTCAATGGGGCGAACAGTCTCACCCATATAGACCCAGTCACAATCAGCCTCCTCACATGTAATTTTATAAACAGAACTGAGTAAAGTGGCGGGCTCTGGTCTCTTCCTAACAAGAAGGGAACGGAGGGTAGTCCTCGGCTTCATGGTTACTTCCACATCAACTTCTCTCAAAACCGTCGCGATCTTTTCAGACACTCCTCTGATATATGGAATCGGGTGTCTAAAAGTCTTATTCTCACAGTCATTAAGGCTGGATCTCTGTAACCAGCTCCGACTAAATTCAGCTTCACTGTAGCCATTTCTCAGTAAAGCACTTTTCAGATGCTGCCTCTCACCATCGATGTGTTGTTGTGAGAAAATAGACTTTGCTCTGCAAGTTAAAGAATTCACGACTCCCTTAAACACAGACCGTGGATGAGAAGACTGACGGTGAAGGTAACTATCAGTGTGAGTCCGCTTACGATAGACTGAGAAAGAGAAGGCACCACTTTCACGTTGTTTTAAAACATCTATAAATGGTAATTTACCATTCACTTCTAATTCCTTGCTGAATTGAATCGACGGATTCAGGCTGTTGAGGAGGGATACAAACTCATGAAATTCTTGTAGACTGTGTGTCCAGTTTAAAATAACGTCATCAACATAGCGCAATCATAATGTAGGAGGATAAACTCCAAAAGATAGTGCATGCCTTAGGCCATCTCTTCAAATCGTGTCATGAACAAGTTAGCCGCTACAGGGACAAGGCTACTGCCCATTGCTACGCCATCCGTTTGTACATACATATGCTCGCCAAAACGAAAATAGCATGAGGTCAGGACAATTTTGCAAAGCTGTACGATTTCTTGAACAGACCAAGAACTCCTATCAGCAAGGCTGTCATCATTGATAAGAAGATCAGCAAAAACGTCAATCGTTTCATTCAGCGGGACATTTGTGAAGAGAGAGTCAACGTCTAATGACGCGGAAAACCATCCAAATATTCAGGACTGTCTATCTTATTAATGAGATCCGCAGAATTCAATATATAGGAATTTGCTTTACTCACGAAAGGCTTCAGAATATTTGCCAAATGTCTTGATATTGGTGCCCATAAGCTGTTAGTAAAACTAACAATCGGACGTAATGGCAGACCATCTTTGTGCACTTTAGGAAGCCCATTAATATGAGGAACCTGATAAAATGTAGAACAAAGGAAAAGTAAATCATCCCGCGTCATTCTTTGATTGTCCACTATAGGCATTAAAGCCTGATGTAGAATCTTCCTCATCTTATTACCAGGGTCGTGTTTACACTTTTCATAGGGGCCATTATCAATCAGACGTTGCAGTTTATTTGAATAAGTTTCCTTATCCAAAACAACAGTCGCTCTTCCTTTATCAGCCGGAAGAATTATAATGACATTCTTCTCTCTCAGCCGTTTGACTTTCTCTCTCAGCCTCTTCTCTCTTTCGGCAATTGATAGATTTGAACGAGGGATTTTAGCGTTACGAAGAATTGAAGAGGCTGTTTTTCTCACAAAAGCCTTTTCCTCATCACTTGAGCGACTAATGGCAGCTTCCACAGATGCAATAAAATCAGAATGTGGAATCGAGCGTTCAGTCACAGCAAAGTTCAAGCCACGCTTTAGAACACTCATTTCATCATCATCAATTAATGTAATTGTTGTACTTATGTCAAAAAAATGCAAAAGTAGGGGCGCTTCCTACTATATGAAGGAAATGCCAATTGCCGCCAAGGAAAGTTTCGCAGAAAATATTCTAATTCAAGCTCAATGCTGAACGCTATTACACTCATGCATCCTGTAACTAATTTGCTATCATTTTACATGTTCATTTACTGAAATATTGCATTTTCTGAATATGGCAATTTTTACATTTTCACCACTCTAGAAATGAGAGTGCAGAGCACAATAGCTCTTTTGAATGTTGAGAATGAGTGCTTTCGCATGGTGCGTGACGTTATTTCATTGTAAAGCATGAGAATCGATTAAATTTTAATCATCATTTTTTTTAAAAGTCATTTTGGTTTTTTCGATCATTAACCGTGTCCTATGTTGGCTGTTGCGGCGCTCTCCTATAATGTTCATCTACGCCGACATTGCCAATATTGTGTTTTTGGTGAATTTCTCATTTCAATTAGTATCCTTGTCGTGTAAATGAACGTACCACCACGTGCTCTTGTCATGATTGACTGACAGGCCTTATTTGCTTACTAGTTTGGGGGAATTATTTGGAGAACAATTCGAGTTTCCTACGTCGTTATGCGGGTGATGTCATCAATCGTCTTCGGAAGCTAATGTCGATTTGTTCGTATTCCTTACTTCCCGGTCGGCATTCATAAAATGCCATATTCAATGGAAACTATCCAACCGTTTCATTGAAGTGGCCGGAAGTGAAATTACAGTTTCTGAAGTACATGTAAGAATTTGCCAGAAATGTAGCATTTATTTCGGCAGCATTTCTTCTACCAAAGCGTGCAGAATGAACCGCAATACTACCAAAGACCAAGTTTGAGCCGATCTGAACCCTCTCATTGAAAATTGAGAAAAATAACAGAAACCATGAATGATTTGAACCAATACAAAACATTTCTGAATGTCCAGGTTGGCAAAAGCTTGACGTTCTTTTCAACCGTAGTTTATTAGTTATTGAAAAGTCAAAAATAATCTTTAATACCTCCTTGTATATATTGCTTACCTCACAACCTCACTCTTAAACAAAACTCGAGATACTAAATAGTCCCATTACAAATCTGTTCAAGATACTTCAAAAATCATATTAATAAGCAACAGATAATTTACAAGAGGTTAAAATTCATCTTGAAATCTGTGTGAAGTTACAAAAATATCTTATCGAAGACATCTACAAAATCACGTTATATCATAGCCTAGAAACCTATTACTTCAATGTCTGAAAAAGCAATGAAATATCCTATAAGCTTATCACTAAACTTCTTTCAACTGTCTTTTCTTGGGCTATGCTAAAAATATAATGCCGTCAGTCATACATAGCTTGTTAAATCAATAAAAATTGGATTTGCCGTCATAGAACGGCTCGTCATATACGACTCGTTAGTCACAAAAAAATAGTTTAGATAAACAAATTAAATCATCAATTTCGTGATTAAAAAAATCATGATTCAACTTGTTTATCTAAACTAATTAAATGCGTTCCAGCTGGATTTGAAGAGCAAAACGAATATTCATTTGATGTTGCAGAAACGTTGCTGTAGATTGGGTTAACTTCAGTACATGAGGGTAGACAATTAATCAATATGCAGCCTGACGAAGTCGATGCTAGTCTGGATTTGGAAGTATCAGCGTTTGTGAAATCGTAATAAATTTGCAAAAAAATGGGACTATTGCAAAATTTTGAGAAGTTTTACTTTATCTCATCAATTTGACTGTTATCTACCAATTGCCTATATCTACTCAGTAGAAGACTTATTTGCCTTGCTAAGTCCTATCCTCATTGCTGAGTGTTGGGGATCACGGACAAGTGCACCATTGATATCCATCGGCTCCTTTGTAGCGCCATGGCCGTACATTATTGATGTCGTCAGTCCACCGGCGCCTTGGTCTTCCTCTAGCTCTCCTGCCGTTGATTCGTCCTTGGAGAAAGTGAGCGCTGATGTTGGTCACCCTGATCACGTGGCCAAAGTACAACAACTTCCGAATGGTCATTATCAACTCTCGCTGAGTCCCTAAATCCCGAAGTACAGATCTTTAGTGCCTGCCTGTTTCAGGTCATTCATACGAGTGGAGTTTGTTGATGCTGCTGGCCTTCATTGTCCAGGCCTCACTACTGTGTAATACGACACTAGAGTCTTGATGAGATTTATCTTAATGCTCTTGTGTAAAGATCGGTCATTCCATAAAGTGCTGAGTGACTTAAGGACTGTACTTGCTGTCCCCAACCGAGCTTGGATCTCTTGGTCTTCAATGACGGAGCCCAAGTATTTGCATCTTTGCACTTGCTCCAAAACACCCCACGACACCGCATCACCAACTGTTCATCTGCCGCGACTTAGCGACTTTCTTCTTTAAGCACACACGTGAGAAATGAGTTTGCAAATCGTTTATGCATTCCTAGCAAGGTCAGACCTTTGTCGATGTGATAGTATGTCAGAACATCGGCACATCAAATAACATTCTTTACTCAGCGACAACGTATGAAATGTTCACTGTTTATCGTTAGCCGTTTCGGGTGACTATCACATAGAGCGACTGTTTCTATTAGATCTTTATTGACCCCTTGATGTTCTTTTATTGCTGTCCCAGCATACTCGATGCTCTCAGAATTTCTCCAGATATTATTGGGTAGACCTACACGCACCTACTGTCTGTTTAGCTGCATGCCCTAATATTTTGATACAATTACGAACAAAAGGTATTTTTGTACAAAACATATTCAATAATATTCAATAAGAAATAATCTGTAAATCTATATTTCTTGGAATTGGAAGATGGCAGCTGCACTAATTAACTTATATACCGTTTTCTATTCTTTAACATCTCGCATTAAATATATGATTCTATAAATATATTTCCAAGCTTTTGGAATGAACTTAAACGGATAAGAAGTCCATATCTCAAGCTTGAAGCCGCTTTGTTGCGAATCAGCTATTGAACTGACTTTTACAGTCCATTTCCTAAATCGTTACACAGCACAAAAAATTCTTATATCCTTTGTGTATTCTCATCAAATTTAATCGCATGCTAAATCGATTAGTAAATGTATTTACTTGGTCAGCTGAGACACTTGGTTCAGGAAACATTGTGATGTGGCTCGCCTAATTAAATGAAGTAAATAGTGATTGTCTGCTTTGTTACTTTCATGGTGTTAATATTTCAGATATCAATATTATAGTGGCCCAGGTGTCACTCATTGTCTTTGTCATCAGCATTGATGAACTGCTCCATTTATCGGACGCGTCGCAAGCGTCAATATTCCTACCGGCGTGGCGAAGGAAATGCTATTGTTTGCTGTGAACAGGTGCAGAGACGAGGTAAGTGACCTCTTCTGACCTCAAGTGAGGGAAATGATAACTCACTCAATGACTGACTATGGGAATAATACAAATTTGAAGTTTGCCAGTGAACGGAAGGGCCGATTTTTATAAAACTTAAATATTCTTGGAGCTGATAACATCAGCATTCTTTTAAACCCAAATTCGAAAGCACCAGCGTTAATACAAGAAGTTGCTAAGTTGTGTGCAGTTGACCGTTGTTGAACATTGTTAACGCGAAAGTGGCGTAAAATTGGGTAAAAGTTTAAATTGAATGAAATTGCACAAATTGATGTCCGAATTCGAAAAGAAATATGTCATCTGAAAGCTTAACACGAACCTGATTCAATGTTGATAATCTTAATTTTCTGTATTGCGCAGTTTCGTCTGTAGGTATCGGTGAACGAATTGACCAAACATTATTAATTTCAAGTCTGCTGACCATAGCTGACCATGCACAACCTAAAGGCTTTGCCAAATTAAAGTGCTTGACATAACCTTTCACATCGTACAAAGGTTATTGAAATTGAGCATCTTTATCAATGAAAAATTATTTTCAGATTTTTTTAGCAACAATTTTTCGCTAAGACTCATTAGTATTGTATCTTTCTTGCACATTCAGGCAATCCTAAAAATCGTGTATCATGATGAAGCTGACTGATCAGCTCATGCTGTCTGCCAACTTTCATAAAAAAATTCTGTCGTCTTCATGTTGAAATCCTGCATCAAAGAAAACGTTCAGTTTTTTTCATGAGGCCTACTGACCACAGCTGACCACACATGAAGGTAAAATATATGCCAAAATAATCCATGGAACATAAGTTTTCCTATTGTACATCGTTTATCAAAATTGATCCATGACTTCAACACGAAAATTGTATATATATATATATATATATATATATATATATATATATATATATATATATATATATATATATATATATGAGGACCTCATTAATTTAAATACAGTCAATCTATATGGGAAAGGCAATATGCTAAAATGAAAATGATAAGTGCTTGTAATATAATTGAAATAATTTTTTTTCATCAAAAATTTCTATTACCAAATGTACGAGTAAATTGATTTCGTACAATGTAATGCAACTCTACTTTTCGAATGTGACATAATATTCGCAGTCTTATAAGGCTTCAAGCGCTTCAAACGCAGAAAATAACAGCCTCACTCAGTTTTCATTGCCAGGTAAAATTACTTCATGAAAATATCGCAGACACAAAATGTTTCGAGCCACTTGCTCCTGATCACGCATTGTAAGGTGTTCTAAACATGTTCCCAAAAATATGTTCTAAACATAGTCCCAAAACACCAAACAAAGTCTGGAAAATAGGGTGGTCTGGTAAAGTCTGGAAAATCAAGGAAATCTAAAAAAAATATTGGATAGAGAAGTCTGGAAGTATTGAAGCTTCTCTCACATTATTCCAATCGCATTCTGTGAATTTATTGCTGGAAACTACGCATATACAGTGTATCGCTTTCTTAGCGCTTCTCTTTTCCTTGTCCAGTTGGTTATTAATGAAATTGATTTACCAAAATAGTACGCTAAAAGTTGTGATTTTCGTAAAATTCAGTTAAACAGTTGAGCAAGATTAATCGATTATAGCTGTAAGTAGCAGACTACATGCATTTTTTAAAAACAGTGCCTAAGAGTGATGTGCACTATATAAATGCTCGTATATGTATGCCATTTGTGTAGTGCTGCAGTTACAAAAAGTGTAATATTATAGGCCTATTTGAATAAAATCATTTTCAAGAGAAAATTCTATTGTGCTGATTATAGAAAAGAAATGTGAACATATGCGCTCAAGATTGAAAGCGGTTAAATGCCAGCTGCTATGTGGTAGCCACTGAGTTTCATTGATCATAATTGCAAAAAACTTATATATGACAAATTTAAACTAAGAAAACGATTATAGTCGCATTTTGAAGTACAGTATTTCTTTTTAATTATTGCATCTCCATCGATAAATGCATGTATATTCGAAGCATGAATGCAAAAGATCGTTCCGGGATCTAAGTGCACCAGTGCATTCGAATGCGGTCATTTATTCAGCTCACTCAGTTCATCGCTCATTCAACTATTTTGTTCGTTCACTCAGTTTGCCTGTTCATTTAAAAATTTTCCTCTCTGCCATCCAGTTCGACTGAAACAATCAAGTCACACACTTCCTTTTTGTTCACTTTCAAAGGCAACAACGTTGTGGGACTTGGTGCTCGTTGACCAAATTGAGAATCAAAGAAGCTGTACTCTTCATAGTGTCCGTCATTCTTTCTTATAAGCGTACTTTGTCATTCTGTCAATCTTGAAAGCAACTGCACCTGATTTGCTTTCTCCCACAAATCGACTTTGACATTCGTAAAACTGCTACTACAGGGTAGCGATCCAATTCCAATCTTCGGATTCCTGGAAAGATGGCAGCCATATACTATTAAATTCATCTAGTAGTTGATTAACCTTTTTTCCAGATGTATATAGCAATTACATGGGATATTGCCACAGCCTTAAATTTGGCAACCTGCAAGAAATCGAGAATTTTATGAAATATTCCATGAAACACACGAAAATTTCTATGTGGCGCTACGCCGGCTGAAATGACCATAAAAATCCCTGTCTGGTCCGATCTTTAATCTACTCATTTACATTGTGCTATAATTTGTTTACAAACAGAAACAACAGAACGGATTTGTCTGAGCGAAAGTTGCTCTAAACGGCTGTCTATGTTTGAACAGCGAAAAGCGATGTGAGAATTTTATTTCCCCCATAGTAAATGTAAGACTTAGAACCATCAGTTCAGTTCGCTCATCAGTTTCATGAACTGACAAATAAAAGTTCATTTCAGTGGCAGTTACTAAGAAATCCTGTTTGCTAAGCTCCTTCGCTTACTAGTGAACGACTAAGAACCTCGTTCATTTACAAGGAAAAGTTCTGAAGAATGAATGTAAAAGAATTGAAATAAGTGAATGAAAATGAACAAAATGAATGAAATATAACAGTGAATTAACAAAGAAAGAGTAGATAAAAACAGGAAAAAGTGAAAGTCATTATAATCCCTTAATGACATCTTAGAATCGACTACACAACATGCTTTCTTTCAACCCTAATTCTTTTTTTTGAATGATGTGATTCAGATTGAATGAGCAGATTCAGGTGAGCAGTCATCGAGTGTGCATGACTTTCAACTTCAGCCTCGCTCGTTTCGGAAACATCCTGTGGGGGAAGGATTGCAACGGTTATTCGTCCCCTAATGCATTTATTCTCATGCATTCATGTTCCGTGTCTGAAATATATCAAGATTCTAACTACAATGTCTTTCAGATGAATTCGGATGATCTCGAACGAAGCGTGAAGGTACTGAAGGAGAAAATCAAAGAATTAGGACTCGATTATATTCGGTTCCTCTTTTCTGATTTCTCTGGACAAATGCGTGGGAAAGTTTTTCCTGCATCGTCTGTCAATCTGCGAGGAGAACCAATCACAATATCCGCACTGACATCAAGTATTCGAAGTGGGCCTGTGATGATTCAAGAGCAATGGGACACTGGTTTCACCAATGTTCTGATGCGACCGGTAGCCGGCACTTTGATTCGTCGTTCTTGGACACCGCATGCCGAAAAAGGAGCAATCGGCCAGGTAGGAAGCTAGTGTTACTGACCAGGGTAACCAGGACTTTGGCCTTCTTCTAAATCCGGTCAGATTTTTATATATACACATTGTAGGTCTGTGTTTTGAATAGTGTTCAGAAAAATACTGATATTTAAATACTGAAAACCAGTTTATTATTTTCATAGCTGGTTCCATAAAAGCATTAACTTAGCTTTTAGCAATCCAGAATCATGCTCATAAATAGTGTCAACTTTGTACTAGAAGGACATCGTTCACTGATTTTTTATAATTCAGTAATTTCCGTAATATTCAAATGAGCAATCTTAAAAGTCAGAATTGAGTATCGGTACCTGTAACACCAACAGATACTTCAATGGAAGGATCCTTCAGTAGTCAAGAAGTCATTCATTCAAAATCGTACAATCGTTTCGTTTCACACCTTGAGAGATAACTGCAATTACCTGCAGGCTGAGAATGAAACGAAACGAGACACATCTTCCATCCAGATTTCATCCTTCCTATGGCCACAGCCAGTTGTTCCGACCGAACATAAATTTCTGATGGTCCCTTTGGACAAGGTGACCGTGAAGTCCACATTGCATAGATAGGCAAACTTTCAACTCAGGATTGAGAGAACATTTTATGATTTATGATTTCGAAAATATTTCCTTCACTGCTTCGTCTTCAGGTTACATAGAGTGATTGGTCATTGGCTTAGCCATCGCCAGATGGAAGTCTATGCTGCTGCATAGACGCTTACTGTTAGATTTCATTCCGCGGCAACGTTTCTGCAGCATGGCAGTGAGACAACCAATGGCAGTGAGAATACCTTTAATGTGATGGTATGATGGCTCAGTTGGTAAAGGGCCGTGCTGCGGTGCAGAAGTGCTGAGGGTCCAGGGTTCGAGTCTGTCCGCCTCGGGAAGTTACTAACCCTAACCTGGTGAGAGTTGAGAGTGAGCGAAGGCTGCCCCACCCTTAGCTTCCAGCATGACTTCGTGCCTTGTGTGTGGTAGGGATGAGTAAAAAATATGTTAAAACTGTCTTCATAAGCATTTTGAGAACTGCTTTAACACTTCGCGCTAATAATTAAAACAATAATCCTATCGTAAATAATCCTTGACAATAATTGGTCGTTATTACGACTTACTTACTACCTGCAGACTATCAAGTGGCTGGGATGAAAGTTTGATTGCTTTTGCATCTCTGATATTAAGATGCAAGTCAATCTCTGTATCACTTGGTTTTTTACAGGTCATCTGTGATCTTTACTACCATGACGGACGACGTGTGGAGGAAGATTTGCGATTGATTGCACAGCGTCAGGTGGAACGTCTATCGGCTAGGAGATTGCATATCAAGTCAGGCACTGAATTTGAATTCCGTTTATATAAAGGGAAGAAAGAGAATGATGAGTATATTCCCCTCACCTCCGATGCACGTCTATTCCTCTCTGAGCACATGGATATCTACGAACCCTTCATGTTGAGTCTCAATCAGAGACTGAAAGCGTGCAATATCAAGATGTATGCGATGCACTCCGAAGCAGGTCCAGGGCAACTCGAGGTAAGTCACTTCATAGATGATTTTATATGAATTCAATGATGAGGACAGTTCAGATTTCCTCTCCAACTGTCGATGTTGACTTGCGACCATGTTTTCCTTGGTCTTCCTCTCGGCCTTCTGCCTTCGACCTCCAACTGGAAAGATTTCTTCTTCCAGTCATTTTTATCTCTTCTCCGAATGTGTCCATACCAACGCAGTCTTCTTCGTAGAACATCAGAAATACATTCCAGGTTCATCTTCTTTCTTAGGTCTTCACTCCTGTGTCCATCGGCCAGCCTCACGTAATAAGAAGGATTCTGAAATAGGCGTCATTTTCATGAAAATCGACGTCATAAATTGTAACAACATAGGAGAAAATATGAAAACATCACTTGTACTTGCGAAATAAAACGAACGGGCTATAGATTTACTGGAACCACAAGCACCTACAATAACCAGACGCAAAATGAAAGACTTCTTTCACAATCGTTGCACATCTCTTAAAAGCTCTCGGGCTCTCCTGTCGTACTGTTTTAAGCTTTATGGCAAGGCATATTTGGCAACTAAGAATTTTTGTCGAATAACCTGTTATCTGAAAATTGTAAGATCTACAACCCCTGATGAAAAGAAATTGAAATATTTATCTTGATTAATGAAGAAACTCGAGTACGATTCCCGCTTCAGCCCTCTCCTTTTGAACGCTCAGATCTGTTCGTGTGGGTCTCATTGTCATTCACAGACTCATTGACATTCAAATTACTTTGGAAAACCTCACACAACAGAAAAGCATGCAATCAGAATTATACAAAAAACAGAAACAACGAAACTGTTAATACTGTCACAAGCAAGAAAAGGTACACGAGTTAATGGAAGTCTGGAGCTTAGGTATCCGGAATATTTCATGGTAGGCACGTCATTATCGGAATATATGTCTGAAATGAGTAAAATGATTACTTCATAAAATTCCCGTCGGTCTGAATCGTCTTCATGGAGTGCATGAAGTAATCTTGGGATGTATGATTTGAAGCCCATGCTTCTCAGACAGTTCGGTAGGAGATTTCATCAGTAGAACCATCTAACTGACGAGCTATTCTGCGACACGAAGAAGTTGGAGTAGCATTGACCTCCCTCAGAACAGCAGTTTGGATATTAAGATCATTTATCATGGAAGGTCGTCCTGACTTTGGAAGGTCACATACTGAGCCGGTGTTTTCAAACTTCTTTACAAGTCTCTGAATTGTTTAAGGCTGGATTGTCTTTTTATTTAACATCGTAATCAATTGCTTTGCCGTATTTCTGTAATTGTTGCACTGATAAAAGTATCTCATGGCTTTAATTCTTTCTTCTGTTGATAGTCTGTTCTCCATTATCGATAAAATATACTGCAAACATTAACTTAAAAAATTTAATTTATGCGTAGCACAAGCTATGAATTGATAACGCAAATTTGAAATTCAAATTATGCTATCTGCAAGGAAGAATAAAAATCGTCTGAGAAATGAGTCAAACCAGTCATCAATTCTGAACGACCTTTAAAAGTATGAGTGGAAACATAAAATATTCGTTCCAAGATTTTGCGTTACATTTGTCACACGCTGTATTTACATCAGTACACAACGCCTCTATTGAAAAGGTGAAATGAGACATAACCGTGGTCATGACCCCTATATCTAGAATTGATAGGTGTCAGTCATGCATGTCGTGTGCAATTGGAGGAAGAGAAAGATGAATGCACTTGAACAATCAGAAATCATTGACGCAACATTTAGAAGCAGAACTTCGAGAGATACGCATGAAGATATAAAAAATAAAAGTACAGATATAGAAGTTCTAGCAACAAGAATGCATAAGCACACAATAATGATGGCATCTGCGATGATTATCTTCGCAAGAATTGTTTTTGAAACTTTGGTATTATAAATACGAAAACAGGAACCGTGAAATTGAAACCTTCTGAGTTACTCTTCTGTGGAAAACTGTAGTCGTACATCAACTTTATTAAGAAATTCGGCGTTAGCTTTTCGACAATAAAAGTCCTAGGCAGTTGACGTATTTTGAAGAGGAGAACAGAAAGCCTCTACATGACCTATAATTGGGATGCTACCTGAGTGGCTCTTTCTCATTTTACCAAAGTTCAGTAAATTGATTTTCTTCTGCAGGTTGTACACCCATTTGTTAGACACTCATTGGAAAACTGATTGAGCATTTGCTGTTTGAAGACGATGTATTGAAATCCCTAGAGTTCGTCGATCGTTCAAGAATGCTATCAAAAAAGCATGTTTGTAAAGTTGCAACATTCTGCAGCCTGCTTTTTAATAAGAATTAATGGAAGTCTGGAGCCTAGGTATCCGGAATATTTCATGGTAGGCACCAGTGTTGCCACTTGTGGCAATAATGATTGCCTGGCAATGTAAACACGATTTGTGGCAATATGCAATAATAATCATATAGTTCATCATAGTTGGCAATATTTTTCAGATCCGGCGATATTATGAAAAGAAATTTTTGATTTGATGGGCATGTTTTTGAGATAATCAAATAGGTCTGTTGAAAAGAATTACACGAGTCACTCCAATGGTGAATATAAAGCCTATTATTCACAGTACTTGATCGCTGGTCTCTGAGTGTGTACCACATCACTACGTACGGTCATGATTAACCGCTATACTCGTATTTTCTGAGTGCCTCACGAGCGACCTGAATCGCATGTATTAGGTTCACTTATGTTTCCCCCTTGCCTGTTGATGAACTAATGACATTGATACTCGAATCCAATATTCCCACATACTGGCTGTGAGAACTGCTAGATATGAGAGGAAGAAAGTCGGTATATTTCGTGCACTTTCTAACTACGGTTCCAATAAAATTGAGCTAGGTTTTACCAAAGGCGGTAACATAAAATGAATATAAACGCCACGGGCTATTTTCTTTATACTCGTACATAGTTCATATCACCGACTTTTCAAGGACATCCTCTTAAAGAAGTTTATCCTTTTTCAGTTGATCGCTCAGAGCGATGGCTCAGATCGTTCAAAGAGATTATGTCTCGCTTTTAAAAATCTGGAAACTAGAAATCCGTTTACGCAGATGGCGGAACAGTTTGAAAAGTTGCTTCGATAGTCTTCGGTCATCTTAATTCATCGTATGAGGCCTCAATTTATGAGCATGGTGAAGAATATCGCGGTACAATTCTTGAAACGCGAACATTGCGACAGCAGAACTGTTATGAAAGTAACGGCAGTGACGTCGATAATCAACTTCATGTTGGCGAGATCCTCATCAGTCCCACGAACAAAGAAGTTTCCGATGTACTTCTGCACTGGTGCAAGAATTTCTATATAAAACTTTCGACCTTTCTGCGAGATAATCTCCCTCTGAAAAAGATGATTCTACGTTGCCTGACTTTTCTTGATACAACCTGTAAGTTGAAGGAGGATTCCGTCACTTATTTGGCAAATGAGCTTCCTAATGTTGTCTCTCATGATGATATCGACCATGATCGGACAGAAACTTGACTTTCAAACCTATGGGAGGAAAAGCCTAAAAACGAAGCATGTTCGCAGCATCCGACGGCCTGTTACACTCTTCTCCATGGAAATGCCGGTTGTGAAAGAGATATGGGGAAGTCGCACGACATCGATGACAATGAGAAGTGTAATCAGTTTTCATCTGGATTTCCGATGACATCAGAAGAAGTCTTAAACAATGTCGTTCTTTCCTAGAAACCAGCGCGTCATTCAAATTGGATAGTGATTTGATTTATCAATGATTTAAAGCTCATGCGGAATATGCGCTTTTGTGGCAAAACAGAGAAGAGTGAGAAAATTGCGAAACTGACTGCTTTAGAAGCTGATGAAATAAAGAAGACGGTACAAAATGATCCACGGCACAAGGACAGATTGGAAGACCTGAGAAAGGAGGAGTTGTCTGGCCTGCGAAGAAGGAAAAGGAAGAGGTTGATGCTAGACAAACAGCAGCTGAATTGAAATTACAGGAGGCTATTGCGAAGCTGAAACAAGTTTCTCTCGTGAAAGAACAGTTAGCGAAGGATGCCAAGAATCTAATGGCAGAGAAAGAAGCTGTTGAATGTTTGATTGCAAAAGCTTCGGAAAAAGTTGCCGCTTCAAAACGTCGTGCAGAGGCGCAATTTTTCTTTCCGCTGCTCAAATTTTCCAAGAAGTGACTGTTTGAAGCTCTTGATACGAAGCGATAAACGTATGTATTACTTTGCAGGTCTAAGTCACAAGTTCTTAATTGAAATTATCAAATTTCAAATTTGAAGCACAGTGGTATGTGTACATGTACTCGTAGACTTATGTTTGTAATTCAGTCCACAAGGGTTCTTTTACTGAAATTAACAGTGCAACAGGCCTACTGACTTTAGTGATATAGATATTTTTATAGCTCAATCGATAACTCTTTTTGCTGGAATCAATAGTATTGACTTTCGTGATACACGCGTTTTTGAAATTTATTCCACAAGTCTTCTTTTAGCTGAAAATTATCAGTTCATTCTATGAAAAGCAATGTTTTCGTAACTCAATTCAGAATCAGTCTACATTGGAAACCTTTGGCATCTGACAATAGCGTACTATAGTTTTCAGGGTTTTCACGTTCATGATCAGTTGTTTTTGGAATCGTCCGTGCTTCTCTGTATTTTCGTTGTTCTCACGTTCACCTGTCAAAGTATCGGGTAGTTCGTATATCTAATATCATTTTCCTAAAATTCATCACTTTTCTGACTGCTCTTGTAGACGCTTTCCCCAAGAATACGTTTTTGGCAATATTTTTATCAACCAGCAATAATTATCTTATTACGTGGAGTGGCAACACTGGTAGGCACGTCATTATCGGAATTTGTCTGAAATGATTAAAATGATTACGTCCATTTATCAGCAGGAAAGTTGAAGTGAAGTCTCTGCGATCTACTGTCCTACTAGCATCTGGAGCAGATAAAAAGTTGGATGAATTATGGGAGACTGATGCGAAAACTTTCTGTAAGGTATTGTCCAGTACGATGCAGTCATACATCCCTTATGGGCAATTTGCGAAAAGTGGGGAAAGGAACTGTGACGGGGATTCATAAGAGTAGTGCCAGCTAGTCCTTTTGTGAATCCTTGCCATACTTTTGCTAGCCACTAGCTTACTGTGATCGGATGTCATTAGCAATAAGAATCTCACCGGCAGCTCGCATAACATTACTACATGGGAAGTAGTGACAAAATGAATGGTGATTTTTAATTTGGATGATTTTTACCGTTCATTATTGCCATTATTTCTGGTAGTATTTCCGGTAATAATTAAAATCCTTTCTGATGCAAATTAACCGGTAATTATTGGTTCGGGTGAATACTGTTGGTTAGATTGCACTGAAGTTCATTTTCTCCTTCTTTCGGCTTTTCCCAATCAGGGGTCGCCACAGCGGATCAGTTCCTTCCACCTCGCTCTATCCTTCGCGTATTCTTCCTCTTTTCCTCCGATCACTTTCAAGTCGTCTGACACCACATCCATGTATCTTAGGCTCGTTCTCCCTCGTCTTCTTGTGCCCGGTAGATTCATCTTCAGCATTCGTCTTCCAATGTATTCCTCCTCTCCTCTTCACATGTCCGTACCACCTGAGTCTAGCCTCTCGCATCTTATCCTCAAACCTTCCAACATGAGCAGTTCCTCTGATGTAATCATTCTGAATCCTGTCCATTCTAGTCACCCGAAAAGACATTCTAAGCATCTTCAACTGTGCTACTTCCATTTCGGCTACTTGTCTCTTTGCTAATGGTACCGTTTCCAGTCCATACATCATGCCAGGTCTCATTGTCGTCTTGAAAAATCTTACCTTTCACTTTCGCAGATAATCTCTTGTCACACATGACTCCGGAAATTCGTCTTCATCCGCACCACCCCGCTTGTACTCGTTTTTTCACCTCATTGCACTGAAGTTTATAATAAACTTTTTCCGAAAATTTTTATCTTCACTTTCTTGTTTTAAGGGTCATCTTTTTAGGGTACAAAATGTTGGCTCTCTTTTCCTCGAAAGAAAGTTTCGCTTTGATTCTGTCTTGTGATGCCTTCTTTAGCAAAAATCCCTCGCATACGTTTGGACGCATTATCGGAAATGTAATCGCTTCGTTGTTTCTTCTGTTGATGTGGATGATGTTCGAAGGATATGCGGTGATTTCTAGAATTCTGTCGAAGTTGTTGTCACGTTTTTGAAATGTTTCATTGATGGTGCATCTTTCCTTGATTATATGAAAAGAATTACATCGCTTTTCGATTTCTTTGCTGATCACACGCGTTTATAGATATCAAATTTCTTCAAAAAGATAGAGCGGCGCAGTAGTGTAGTGGTACCGTGTTAGACTTGCTAACCTCGTTCATCGAGTTCAAATCCTGCTCTAATTTTTTTTTGTTGTTTTGTGTGGTAGTTCACAGTCCTTCTATAATAATAGCATATAATTAGCTAGTGTTGAGCTCTTACACTGTTTACTCTCTACTGTTCGTTTTTTTGTATTATGCCATCTATCCACCGCATAAGTGTGGGGCCGTTAGTGTGCATATAGCTTGGCGTGTTGTTTTAGAACCAGCGTATATTTTTCCCATCCATCCTACTTCGCTAATTCGGTAACTGCAGGGTGTGAGTGTGGGCTTAGCCTACTATTATACCTTCTTTGTTGTGACCGAAATCTCTGAGTGTGACTCCTTTCTTATTATAGTTAATTCCTTTTTTTCCTCTTCGCATAATGCCTAGAACGGCTAAAGATTCCAAGAGTCAAGCTTCCTCTGGTCTTTTTCCTGGTAGATCTACGTGTTGGTGTAATCAGCTTTCCAACTCAACAGAGATTGAGTGTTCCAACTGTCGATCTTGGATTCATTACCTCTGTCTGGGTCTTTCCTTCCGCCAGCTCTCCTATGTTATCAATGACGATCCTGGCCTTTATCTCTGTAAATCTCCATCAAGACCAAGTTACTGGACGGTTTCCCGTCTGATGAGCATGTGTATTGCTTTGACGAGGATTGGTTCACTGTTGCCAATTTAACTAATCCTCCTGTTTGCCAGACTCAGGATGTTTCTCACAGTTGTGTTAGTTCCAATGTTAAGGAAATTTCTCCCAGTTCAGACAGTCCTCCATTGCTTTCGAAATTTCAAGAATTGGAGAAAGCATTTTCGATTCTGACATTGAAGCTGGAATCCAAGATAGCCATGATCTCTACTTCCCTCCACGAGAATACAGCTGATAAATCTCCCAGCATTCCTTGACCCGCTCCTCTTCCCCCCGTTTCTTCCTCCCAGTTTTACACAGGTAATTTTCCTCCTCTCTCCTCAATAGATGTCCCTGTTGATCGCTCACCTGGTGCTTTTCAAAGTCCAGCTCTATCGAATCATGTATCGAATCCCACTCCGCCTGTCTCAACTTCCCGGATGTCTGTCATTCCCGTGAGACAGACCGGTTCGATCCCGTCCGTCCCTCCGGACTCTTGAATCAATGAGCTCATCCTGACAAATTTTCCTGATGATAAGGATCTGTCTTTCGGTATATCTTCAATCATTCAGTCTATTAGAAACAGCTCTCCTTCCTCGTCATGTCCTGAACCAACTGATGTTATCCGTATTGGCAAGCCGAAAGTCAATTCTCATAGGCTGGTCAGGCTGATTTTTAAATCTGCTTTCGACGCGAAGCTTTTCAAATCAGCTTTCTCTTCCGCTTCTCCCCTTTTTTGTGATTCAAGCCAGGTTCGCATTCGATCAGGCCTTTCGCCTTCAGGACAAGCTCTCCGTCGGCACTGCTTCGAACTGAATAAACAAGCTTCCAAGAGCGACAATGGCTCTTCTTGTGAGAGTTTTAGTCTGCGGGACTCCGGAGTTATTTGGCGCTTCGTTCGCAGAGATGATGGTAGCTGGCAAAGAGACTCTTCTTGGTTTGATCGTACTTATTCAAAAAACTGAAGAGCCCTAACCTTGCACTTAAGTTTCTTAACTTGAATGCTCGCAGCATTGTCAACAAGCTTCACATTTTTCATTCCTATATCTCTTACCTCCAACCAGATATTATCTCTGTCACTGAAACTTGGGCAAATAAAAATTTTAATGATGCTTTATTTCAAATTTCATGCTTTAAATTATTCAGATCTGATCGTCGCAGTGGTAGTCGCGGTGGTGGTGTTTGCCTTTACATTAAGGACTCACTTCAGTCTTGTGCTTTGGATGTCGCTAACAGCTCGAACTTCAGTGATTGTGTTTAGGCTGAAGTTTATCTTCAGAATAAATCTTTCATTCTTGTAGGTGTGGTTTATCGTCCTCCTAATTCATCAGAGCTAATGACAGTGTCCTATTCGAGCTCTTCCATGAAGCCTCCTCCCTTCCCCATCAGTTTAAGCTAATAAGTGGCGATTTTAATTTCCCCCACATTGACTGGGAGACACTTTCTTCCAACAAAGACTCTGAAGATTTTCTTGTTTGCACTGTTGAGTCAGGGTTCTACCAAACTGTCTTTGAACCTACACGCGAAGAGCAGATATTGGATTTATTATTCTGCTCCACTCCTGATCTTGTTACCCGCGTTGATGTAATTGAACCTCCAGCCTCTTCCGATCACAATATGGTCTTGGCTGAACTGGCTTTTTCTGCTGAAAGAAAACCAATTTCTTCCAAGTCGACTCCTCGTTATAATTTTAAGCAGGCTGATTGGGACTTGTACCGTTCCATTCTCGCTTCCAATAACTGGGAAAGTTGCTTCCAGCACAAAGATGTGAATGAGATATGGGCTTCTTTTCAATCCGCTATTCACGGTGCCTTATCGTCAGCAGTTCCGACCATGAATTATCTTCGAAGTAACAGACCTCCTTGGGATTCTCCAGAAATTCGTTCTTTAAAACTACAGCGCAGAAGAGCGGAACGTATCTTCCTTGACACCAGATCTAAAGAGGCTAGACGTTTGCGCAGTCATACATCTAACTTCTTGAAACAAGCAATCCGCAGATCTATTTACAATTTTGAATCATCTTTGGCTAACAGTGACAATCCTAAGCGATTCTGGAACTATGTAAAATCTAAACAAAAGGTTCGATCCACCGTTGGTCCGCTTGTCGACCCGTCCACTGACCGAGTAGTGTATGATCCCCTACACTCAGCTACTATTCTTGGTGATTCCTACAAATCTGCTTTCACCTCTGAGTCTCTTCCCATACTTGCTGTTCATACACAAACTGATCATTGCCTCGCTGATGTAGTCTTCACACCTGATAGAATTCGCTTCCACCTATCACATAAGAAAAATTTCTCCTCCCCTGGCCCTGATGGCATTCAATATATCTGCTACAAACAAGGTGCTTTTATTCTGCTTACACTTCTTGCTCGCCTTTTCCAGATCTTTTTTGAGCTGGGGAATATCCCGTTAGTCTGGAAGCACGCTCTGGTTACTCCTGTACATAAGAAAGGTTGCCGCAAGAAGGCAGAGAATTACCGTCCGGTCAGCCTGACTTGTACTGCCTCCGAATTGATGGAGTCGATTGTTCGCGATCACCTGTGGCAGTTCTGGAACCAATATGACATAATCAAGCGCTCTCAATTTGGTTTTCGATCCAATTCGTCTAGTACCCACCAGCTCTTAGAATTCCTCGAGGATTTAATATCTGTTGTGGATCGCAGTCAGTGGGCTGACGTCATCTATCTCGATTTTGAAAAAGCGTTCAATTCAGTCCCTCACTTTCGTCTCCTCTCGAAATTGACTTCCTTGGGCATTGGATGGAGACCTCTATGTTTTCTGAAAGCTTTTCTTGAGGATAGAACTGAGAGTGTTGTCGTGGATGGTGTGCATTCTTCCCCCAGGGATCCGTTTTAGGCCCAGATCTGTTTTTGTCGCCTTTATTAATGACATTGATGACACCTTGACAAACTCTTCTTTATTGAAATATGCTGATGATGTAAAATTGTACTCCGAAATCAAGCGCACTGATCCCCTGAAAGCCAAAGAACTTTTGCAAGCTGACCTCAACGCTGTAACCACCTGGTCGAAGAAATGGCAGCTATCGCTCAATCCCCAAAAGTGCTCCATTCTACACTTTGGATTTCGCAATCCTGCTTCGGACTACCGTCTGGATGGAAGTTTCCTGAATAATTCCAAGTGTGTCAAAGACCTTGGAGTTCTGATTTCAAAAGACCTAAAATTCTCTCGGCACATTCTGACCTGTGTTCAGAAAGCGAATCGCATTGTATCTGCCATCCTCAGGACATTCGTCTCTCGGGACGCCGATCTGCTTATTCGTCTCTTCAAGACACTGGTACGCCCTCACCTCGAATATGCCATCCCAGTCTGGAATCCATCCCTAAACAAAGACATTCTGGCTATCGAACGTGTACAACGTCGATTCACCAAAAGCATCCGTGGTCTATCCTCGTTACCCTACGAAGAAAGACTGAGAGCTCTGAAACTCCCAACACTACAATGTCGTCGTCGGATTATGGACCTTGCAACCGTGTTCAAAATATTTAACCACCTTACTCCAAGTGATCCTAATTCCTTCTTCACCTTTAGTGTTTCCCGAACCCGTGGACATAACTACAAAATTTTCCGCCACCCAACAAATCTGAATTGTCGCCTATCCTCCTTTTCCTACCGCATCATAGATGACTGGAACCGCCTCCCCGACGATATTGTGAACGGTGAAACAGTTTAAACGAAAGCTTTTTAAGTTTTATTGCAACTTCTAATTGTTCCCTCCTGAATGTATTTCCTGTGTTGCCTTGGTGCTCATTGCACTTATTGGTGTACTAAATAAATAAATAAAGTAAAAATAAAGCTGAGTCGCACGATTCGGAGTCGCGCAAAAATAGAATCACGCCCGCCACTCTTAGACATTCCTACATGACGAGTTTATATCATTAATTCCATATCAAGCAAAAATATTTCCCACTCAAACTTCTTATCTCAAACAATAATAATCAGTGTGTATAACGCGGGAAAAATCAGGGAAAACCGGGAAAAGTCAGGGAAAATTGGTTTTTGGAAATCCGAAAGCGTTATACACCCTGATAATTCTTGGCACCTTGTTGTCATTTACTG
This sequence comes from Prostheceraeus crozeri, assembly GCA_907163375.1. Classification (NCBI taxonomy): domain Eukaryota; kingdom Metazoa; phylum Platyhelminthes; order Polycladida; family Euryleptidae; genus Prostheceraeus; species Prostheceraeus crozeri. The sequence continues at coordinate 76,468 of CAJQUW010014671.1, read as the reverse complement.
GTAACTCGCTTAGTGTTAGCATCACATTCATGCGCGTGCGCAAAGATTATGAGCTTTCCTTCTCTTTGTATGAACTTTGTCTGTGAAGTCTTAGTGCATCTTTGTCCTCCGTCACACCTGGGAGCTGATTGACTGAATATATAAACTACTGGCACACAAAGCATTAGCAAGGTTGCACTCAGAAGATGAGATGAATTACAAAAGCCGGTCGGCACTTTTCATGCAGCCGCACCGGTTCGAGAATCTCAACCGGCTTCCAGTTTGCTCCTCGTTCATTGTCTCTTCCGCAGGTTTGAGCATCTGACACTCCAGTTCGGACCCCAATTACCCTAACAACGGTGAAACTTATCTAATCAATACAAACTTCGTGGGAGCAGTATTGTGTGCAACCTCAGCTGACATAAATTTGAAGTTGAAAAAATAAGTTACCACAGAGTTATTAGAAAATTTCCAGAGATGTGACAATTCGATGTTAAGAGCCAAAAGTACCGAATTTACTCAACACCTTGGAATGTATTCTTTCCCATCAACTTCGATTTGTATGGTATTGTGGCACAATTCAGGACTAGCTGTTAGCTCATGGCGTCTAATCAGCGTCTAATGCTGTGGATCAACAATGCGTGCATTAATTTTCCTTCGTATTATATATAAGTCTCAAATGACTACGTAGATAAAATAATCAGTAGCATACCTTCTCTCTCAATCCTTCCAATAGCAAATAAAGATATCAGTTTGTGCGTCTCAGAATTTTTTCCAATTTACAATTATTGTAAATTGGAAAAAATTCTGAGACGCAGAAACTGATACCTTTATTTGCTGCTGGAAGGATGGAGTGAGAAGGAATGTTACTGATTATTATTGTCTGCATTCATATCGTTTTGTTTATGTCACAGCGTCAACGCACATGCAAATCGTGGCAGTCTATATGGTGCATAGGCTGTAAGCATAGTTGTTGAGGTAACACTTCAAAAAACTTCTCCGTTGTAAAGTCCGTTGTTCCGCTCGTTGTAGTTCAAGCCATGATCATGATAGTCTGTAGCTCTTAGGTCTATCATAGACTTCTTTGACGTCGTATTTTATCAGTGAGATTTTTCAATTATAACTATAAATGAAAATGTGCAATATATTTCTGTTGATTTCAATTTTGGTTTAATATAGGGCAACAGGGAATCTGAACCTTTCCTGATCGGGAAAACCAGAACTCAGCTAAAATGAGATCGAGATGGAAAAATCATAAATAATAGTTGGTAACTGACAGGTATTGTTGAAATTAAAGGACTAGACATTATGAGTGGGATCAGAGAAGTCCTTTGTATTGATAAAGTACTTTTTTTTATTAGGTAGAGGTCTTTCGGACAAAGAAGTTTGCCTCCTACAATCGTGTGAAGCATGCTTTGAGTGACAAAGAAATTTGTGATATTCGTCAAACTTAGTCACATTGGAGTCAGAATAGACTGGACCTGTCATTGAGTGATAGTACAACACCACTGTAAAGTCTTACTTGAATCCTAGGATGAAGGATTGGTCCCTTGTATATAATACATGATGCAGCTGTGATCATGAACTTCATGCGATTGTTGTCTACAGTGAGCGACAAGGCAAGTGCTGTAAGTTTTCTACAAACCGAAAGTTTTTTGCACACTCAACGCTCTTGCGACACTACAGTGAGACTGCACTGACGATGCAACACTCGGAGGTGTCAACAGCGAAAATGTGTAGAGGGAGAAATTGAAGTGCTATTGATTTTGTAATTTAATAGAAAGAATATTCTGTTATACTAAATTATTTACATATTTTTTACAGATCCCACTGATGCCAGCACGTGATGTCGAGTTTGCTGATCAATCCGCCTTGTTTCGCATGCTGGTGAAGGAGACAGCTCTACAAAGTGATCTGCTTGTGTCCTTCATGACCAAGGAACTACCAGGAGACACGAGTCCAAACAGCTCGCATTTCAATCACTCGGTCTGGGAGGATCCACCCTGCGATGACGTTTTAGCTGACAGCGCACGGAACGTCATGTTCGATGCAGACCACCCCATCAATCTCAGTCAATTCGGACAGCAATGGCTAGCTGGCTTAATATTCCATGCTCCAGCACTCACAGCCATTTGTTACCCAACCGTCAACTGCTACAGACGTCATGCTAATGACTGGACACCTTCAGTTGCGAATTGGGGCTTCGATCATCGTCTGAGGGCCTTTCGAGTGAGGTCAGGGGATAAACAAGGCGACACGTTCCTCGAGAATCGACTGCCCACTGGTGCCTCCAATCCGTATTTGGTACTTGCGACCTCGATTGCTGCCGGTCTGGACGGAGTTGAGAAAGGTCTTACACTTCCAGATGAATCTGAATCGTCAAGCAAGCTGCCTGAGAGTCTGAAGGAAGCACTTGAAGCATTGAAGGCGGACAGTGTCATCTGCGAGGCATTGGGAAAGCGATTTGTAGACTGCTTTCTGTGCATTAAAGCAGATGAGATTCAACACATACTCGAGGATGCAAGAGATGACTATGAAGCATTCTTGCAGGAGCGAGAGGATTTCCTATTCCGGATCTAAATGTGCTATATGACCGGTAGCAATTGTCTTGAATTGTCATAAGGTCCTATTTTGATTTTCCCTTTTTTCTTTTTTCAATCACCTCTAAGTGTGTTCTTACACAAGCGATTTTGTACACGCAGGTTTTAACGATGTCATAACTATTGCCTCTGCGGCCATAACTCAACGTTTCGAAGAATTCAATGAGTCTGACTGCTTGCCATCAGAATTGTGTCAGAGTACGAGGTTTTGCAGGGCCATATAATAAGCTATCGTTGACTATTGCTATTTTATGACGGTAAACAATGTAGGAACTTGATCCGCAGATCTGCTGTGCATTTCAATCATCATATAGCCTGACTGACAATGGAATATCATAACTTCTGAATCTGTAATTTTGAAATGCAGGCTTGTGTTTAAGGAATTCTTGCTTCAAACTCCATCTTAGCATACGTATGATAAAATATGTGCAAGGCAGGGATGCGGAGGTGGGGTCTCGGGAGTCCAATCATTTTTGCCGAGTCCTATCCAAATGAGCGGACTCCGGTCTATAACTAGATCCGAAATACAATACAAACAAATTATTTATCTTTGTGCATAGCTGTCACTGTCTTGCTGTCAACTTTCTCCAAAAAACAAAAGCACAGAGACAGCAGTGCATTCAAAGCTTGTTATAGTTGAGGGAATGAACCGTGATAGTGAAAAAAGGATTGTGGTTTTACTCGGTGATTTAGTAAAGAAGACAAGCCTTCCTAGACTCGATCGCGCACGCACCAAAGGTCACAACAGAGACAAAAGTGAAATATTAGTTTGTTTGAGAATGTAGTGTATTCAACTACATTAATCGTAACAAAGCCACCGATTTGTAATTGCTAAGTGATTATATTCGTCTTTGAACAAGGCATTCAAATTACAAAAGTTATAGATATCAATAGAAAGATAGATATCAATCATGAACGAATATAACTTATGCATAGACTTCTAAATCTACCTGGACAGATAGGTTGGCAAAATTTGAAATCATTCTATACATGTTCAGGCCAACTGCAATTGCTGTACTCCATTACTAGCATCCTGTACGATTCATTCCAGCGCAAAGATGCCTAACAAATGTGTCGCAGTTGGTTGTCATGCTAAGCGCAACGAGAATGTAACATATCACCGCTTTCCTCTACAGTATAAAGAACTTTTGAGTTTGTGGTTGAAACATGTGAATAGAAAAGATTTTATTCCAACAAAACACTCCGTGTTGTGTTCCTATCACTTCAGCGAATCTGACTTCAGCACTACCACGAAGGACACTAATAATTATCGAAAGCAAAGGAGATCAAGAACATTGAAGAAGCGCTGTCTAAAAGAAGGATCAGTGCCATCAAAATTCCCCAATCTGCCAAGATACTTATCAACAGAAGTTCCAAAGCCACGATCCGGTATGGCCACTTCTTCTAAGCGTCATGAGCGTGACGTCTTGGCGATGGAAACACGGTCGGAGGATTTCATCGGGAGTGATAAAATATCTTGTTATGATGATTTATTGTCAAACATCTACAAAGAAACCACTCCATCTGGATTTGTCATCTTTGAAAACGATAGTGGAATAAACATGGCGATTATGAGTAAAACCCTTCCCTTCACTGTTATCGCATCATTGACAGTTGACAAATGTATGAATGTTCTTGTCTATCACAAAGAAAAATCAATTCCACATAGTTCGTATTATCACATCATGCAGAAACAATCAAAAATTTCAATGATCTCCCAAGTTCTCAATCTGATGGCATTTGTAAAATCTCTGGACGATCAATCCTCTTTAATGGATCATAAAGGTGCAGCAATTGAATGCTTGAATTCATACCTAGATAGTGGAATAGAAGATGATGCAGAGAACATGCGAATCGCCTTTCTGAAAGAGCAGTTGGAATTATCGTGTCACTCGAAATTTGGAAGACGCTACTCACCTGAATTGACTGTGATGTCTTATATCTTGTACGCATCAAGTTCATCGGCATACCAACTTCTACTTGATCAGAGAGTTTTATGTCTTCCGTCGATTTTGACTCTACGCAAGATTACAAGACGAACTGATTCAGATACTGGATTGGATAATGCGGAATACTTGAAGATGCGAATATCTAAGCTAGGTCTTTTTGAAACCAATGTCTCTTTAATTATGGATGAAATTTACCTTGGAAAAAGAGCTGAATACAGTGGTGGTAGGATTTACGGATTGGTTGAGCATGAAGTAAGCGATGTTGCACAAACTGCACTTGTATTTATGGTGAAATCTTTATCATCAAAGTACCAAGATGTTGCAGGTAAGTATGAATTATTTTCTTTGGTAAATAATAGTACACTGGCAAAAGTACAAAGTTCGAAGTAATCATTATTTATCGTTGACCTACATGTATTTATATATTATATATTTGCATGTGTAGTATAACGGATGTTTTAGGGGTATTACAACCTTGATGATTTTGTTCTGGATAATTGTTACGAGCCCCTTGCATGCATTTATTCAGTAGTGGGCATATCCAAAAGCCGTTTGAAATCTGCATTTATAGTATGAGGACCAACGTCATGACTGTGTTTATCTGATATATTCATTTACGAGATGCATTTAAATGTAGATTTGAAATTTCGGATACGTTATGAGTTTTGATTATGATAAATGCATTCCTGACAAATTAAAAGTTGCAGTATGCGCAAAACATAATGATGACGCATAAAATTGCGAATCGTAAATTTTGTAGGAATTTACCCCATGAAAGGCCTGACAGCAGACGCTCTCAACAAATGTTTCGAATCAATCATGGATTTTCTGCATAAGATTGGATTTACTGTGTTGGCTTTACTCGCTGATAATGCAGCATCAAACAGAAGATTTTTCCTTCAGAATTTATGTGAAGGAACATGGAAAACACATATTGTTAACAAATGGAATGGGAAGCCCCTTTTTCTCTTGTTTGACCCAACTCATAATATCAAAAATATATATAATAATTTTCAGTCCAAGAAAGTATTCATTTGTCCCGAATTTCCACCTTATTTGAACTCTGTGACTCGTGCAGATTTTTCTGATGTTGAGGAAATGTATAAATCCGAGTTGAATAAGCCGTTGAAGATGGCGCACAAGTTAAATCCACAAATACTTAATCCCAAGACAATCGAGAAAGCCTCCGTCAAGTTAGCAGCTGGTCTGTTCCACGAGTCAACAATCAATGGCATGAAATACTTTGGAAAGCATGAAACTGCTGATTTTCTACATTTGATTAGAGTAATTTGGAATATTATGAATGTGCGGACGCCTTTCGTTGGCATTGCGAAGAGAGATTCTACTAAACATACAATCTGTAGCATTCATGATGAAAAATTGGAAATTATTTCAAAGTTTGCAGATTTTCTTGATAGATGGAAAGCTTCCCTGGTAAGCATAACCAATGCAGATAATCTTATCTTTTATGCCTGAATATAATATTATGTGTTGAACTAAAAAAGTCATAACTATACGTTACTATGCATTCCCAGATACAGGGACTTGGTCTACAATATAAACGAACATGCATGACGGATATAATTTCATAATGCAATTCATAATAATATTACATCTATTCTTTTGCATGACATTTGTATTCAGCAAAATTTAGTGATTAAATATGAAAGTGATGTAACGCAATTGTAATCGTTCTGATACTTCCTATGCGCCAAAACAAGATGATGCATTGCATGCGTTATATTTTCAGAGACCTGGTCTAACTCAAGAAACCTTCTTGGCAACAACACAAACCTGCCGAGCAATGGTGGTTTTGGCCCGTTATTTGATACACGAAATCGGATTTAGTTATGTAATACTCGGGAAAGTACAGTCGGATTATCTAGAGAAACGCTTTGGCTGGATACGACAAATGAGTGGAGCAAACTATTTCATCTCCATGCGTCAACTTAAGGAGAGTGACAATAAAATAAAGGCGATTTCGTTGATAAAGTTCTCCGGATTCAGTGTGAAAAACATAGATGACAAAATATCAACACAGACAAATACACAAGAGGAAAGATCTGCAGCAGAATGCTTACACGCAAAGCTTCAGTTTAGTAGGAATCCTGACAACACAGATAATGCTGTAATATATTATGTCAGTGGTGCTTGCTGTCGTTCACTCTTGAGATGCAAAAAGTGTAATTCTTGCCGTGAATGCACTGTAACAAATGATGAGTTGGCAATGTTCGATATCGATGATTCCCTTGAAGCTGCAAAGTTTCTAAATGATATTGATCGTGGGGGTCTTCTCTCACCAAATGAAGCTGTGTTCCAATTATGTATTCTTTGTTGGAGGGTCTTCTACGAAATCAAACTGAACAGTGATCTTAGAAAAGAGTTCCTCGCTTTTAATAATCAAAGGTCGGTGTTCAGAGAATTGATGAATATTATTGCTCTTGGTGACTTCTCTGAATACTTCTTTGGAAAATCTCATTGCACAAACGGACATGATCTGATATCCGAAATTTCAATGAGATTTTTCAATTGCATGTGCAAGAACTTTGTGCATGATATATCAGTTGCCTCTTCTGAGAAAGTTGTAAAAAGAAAGATTGCAAAGCTAACAAATAAAGTGAAAGCATGCTGAAAGCACATGACTTTTACGTGCGGTTTAGACATGTGGGACCCAATGTTGTAATCTGCTTGAAATAGGCAGGCATACTCTTAATGTTTATAATAAACAATGACAGACAATGACAGTCTAGGTTTACTTGTAAGATGCCATAATTCAGGATTGTTGGCCTGATCATGTATAAGTCTGATTTCAACCTATCTGTCCAGAGAAATTTAGAAGTCTATGACTTATGCGATTAGCCATAGACTTCTAAATTTCTCTGGACAGATAGGTGAGAAAAATTTGAAATCATTTTATACATGTTCAGGCCAACCAACATTCGTGTTGCAAAAGGTCGAATTTTGCAGCTTATTTGGATGCAAAATGCAAGCAAATGTAGTATACCGTTGCTGACTGTGAACCGAAAGGCAATGACGGTGTAACACAAATACATTCCTCTGCCTGCATAACAAAGACATCTGAATTTGTGATTGCATCGATTTAGTTGAAAGTATCATATCCCAACTAAACATTCTTGTGCAACCTTGTGTGACGTCTTGTGTAACCTTCAATTCCATGAATCTGACAAATGCTACCACGAAGGACATGGATCATCATGGCAAGCAATGAAGAAAAATTGAAGAAATGAAACAGCGTGATCTAAAGTACAGTGCCATCAAAATTCCTTCATCTGTCTAGATACTTCTCCAAACAACTACAAAGCCGCGATCCGGCATGGCACGTTTTCAAGTATACTGTTTTCACGTATGTCCTGGCAATAAAAACACAATCGGAAGATTTCTTGTTATGACAATTTTGCCTAAAATTTAGAAAGAAACCATTCCATCTGGGTTTGTGACGTCTCAAAACGATAATGGACTAAAAATGGCGATTATAAGTTGAAATCTTCCCCCAGCATCGTCGCATCACTGACTGTTGAAAATTCTGAGAATATTTGCATCTATCACAGAGAGAAATCCATTCCAAGCAGCACATAATGTATCTATCATCTATCACAAGCTTTCCAAAGTTGTCAATCTGATGACTTCTGGATAATCTCTGGATGACCAGCCAGTAATAGAAATTCGAAATCGGATTCAATTATGTAATACTTGGGAAAGACTGACAAAGTTCCGTGAAGCCGAATTCAACGGACGGAAGATCCAACCGAAGCATAGACCATTGTTATGTATAAGGGTCAGTTTCGAGAGGAAAAGAGAAGCCACCGATTTCCACACTACGAATGCCCTGGAATGAGGGGGGAACAGAAAAGTGAACTATGCGGAGATCCTTCTTTGCATTCAGAACTTGTGGTGGGGACTCTTCTGAGACCAATGACCACTGCTCGGAAAAGCGCAGCCAGATCACATTGAGAAGGGTTTTAGCTGGATGCGTCAAATGACTGGTGCATATCATTTTATTTCCATGCGTCACCTTACAGAGAGTGACAAGAAAATGAAAACAATAACTTTATTGAAGTTTTCCGGATTTAGTCTGAGAAGTGTTAAATGCCTCAAATGCCTCATTTCTGAGAAAGTTGTTAGAAAATCGCAAAATTAGCAAATAACGCGGAGGTGTAGCACATGCGTTTAGCGCATGAGCATGTGTAGGCTCTTGCGTCCTAACTCCTAGTGTACATAAATATGAATACATGCTGTGCTGGCAGGCAACCTGTTCTCCAAAATGTTGATTACGCTTATTGACAGTCTATTTGTAAGGTAATCTATATTTAGGAGTCCATGCCTGATCATGTATAAGCCAATTTCAACCTATCTGTCCAGAGAAATTTAGAAGTCTATGGATTAGCTATGTAGACGAAAGAGGTCAGAGCAAGACATCCACGCTATGCAACAATCATGGATATCGAACAAGTCTCGTATCACCACAAGAACATCAACTCTCTCACCCTAACGTCAATCGTATGTGATGGTTCCTCCATAGCGTATATTAAAATCGAAAGTGTACTAATATTTTTTGGAGAAGGATGGTAGATTTTCCTTCCTCGTAGAGCCTGGAGAAAAACCGTGTGAAGTACACATCAACAAGTGGTGTGCAAAGTTGATAAACGTTCATAGAAAATGATTGATTTGATACTAGTGGTGCACCGGATTTCAAACCCGGCCTTTCTAGCATCTGTAATGGCATTACACCGACTATTGTTCTTGGCTATTTTAGTAAATTTCATTTACATTTTCTTATTTCTTACAACTAATTTTTGTTTTCCTTAAATTATTCGTTTTTCCATTTTGTACATGCATGTTCTTCGGGATTTTTTAAGAGTCTGCCCGCCTGCAAAACTCTTAGTTTTGTTTTAGGGTTAATGGTCAGGTTGGTTTGGTTTAATCTTCAACCAACGTTGTCTTCAACCCAACCCTACCTAGCCCTAATTTATAATGAATTTATAATACAATGTAGCTCGTTAATGAATACAATGTACATGTAGCTCGTTAATGATTGGCGGAAAAATACTTTTCATGTTTTCAGATATTACCTTACTGGCGGGCAGACACTTTTAGATCTTTTCTCTTAAATATATTTTGTAAAGAGAAAATTGTACCGGTACCAATACATACATGTACAATGACTGTTTGCATGTGTATTGTGTATTCTACACGCACTGTATATGTGTAGACTAGGATGGAAACGCTTGCCATCAAAATTTAGCATCCTTCTAGTGACTAACCACACATCGTTTTTTTATCAAATGGTATTTTAAAAGCATTATCATCTACATGTATAATTACAACCACTTCCACTGTTACATGTATAATCGAAAGTAAACAACCAAGCTGATAAACATAAGCTCTTGAAGTTAGAACATCAAGAGTAATTGCTTCACTTTATTGAACAATAATATTTGTAAATCAAAATATGATTGATAGGCTATCAAGAAAAATTACAACATGATTGATCATCTGTTAAAACGACGTAAAAGTCAAAATCCGCAACAAATTACGCAGTTCGGGTTCGTTCAAAAATACGTCTGAAGCTGCAAGAAAGGAGCTTGGCTTCATTTATGAAATGCAAAAAGTATGAAGTTCAGTTTCGTTTAAAAATACGCAACATCTGACGTAGCAGGTCTAACAAATGAAATCCGGGTCGTTTAAAAACACGCAAAAGAAGCAGTAGACTTAACAAATGAACTCAGGTTCGTTTAATAGCACCCAAAGTATGAAGCTATAACAAAGGAAGTTAGTTTTGTTTTGAAACATATGAAGTCTATAGCTGTAACAAATACTTTGTTATAAAATCGCAAAAATATTTTTCGTTAAAAATATATTAAGTGGGTAGGACTAGAGTGAAAATACAAAGGGACAAACGTACACATATACATGTACAATAAACTACAAAATGTTCGAAGTTGTAACAAAGGAATTCAGTTTCGTTTTGAAGTGAACGAGATCTAAAGCTGTAACAAATAATTTGTTAAAAAATCGTCAAGATATTTTTCGTTGAAAATATGTGAAGTGGGTAGGACTAGAGTAAAAATTCAATGGGATAGACGTACACAATAAAGTACAAAATGTCTGAAGCTGTAGTAAATGAGTCCACGAAGCTGTGTAATAAGAGGCATATCTTTCGAGCAAAATGCAATGACTACTTACATGTACAGTCGTTATTCGAAAAATCAGCAACTTTTTGATTTTCAAGAAAATTGTTCTGTATCAATCGGTAGACGAACTTTTGCGATCGTCGAGTGATTAGTGATAGGAAATATGGGTTCTGATGCAGTTGTAGAACCTAGTATTCAATATTGAGGTGTATTGCTATCAGAAAAGTTGCTAATTTTTCGAACATCACTGTGAAGTTCTGCAAGTGTCAGAAACTACGTATCAAACTTTTTGGAATTGTGATGAAGAAAGAGTAGTTTTTCGCCTTTTCTTGGCAACAATCGACTTCGCCTTTCCTAAAAAATGTTGCCGTATTCAGAATACATTCTTTCTGAGAATACGGATGAAGAGGGTGTAGCCAGAAGTTTACGTGAAAGTTTCAGTAAAAGTGGATGTTGAGTTGCTTCTTTCCACCATTGAAAAGGATTAGATTTCCTGGCAATAATCGGCACAGCTAGAATTTGATCCACCTCGAGAAGAGCTGCCTTCTTTAGTGAAGCGGTCTTCTGTGATTGTTCAGAATCAGGAACGCCTTCTTCTCCAGAGTTCTGGTGTCCTGCTATTTCCATAAAACAGGAACTGAACAAATCCTCCTCGTCGACAACCTTGCAGCGTTTGCTTTGTGGAGGATCTGTTGTTTTACTGTTGGAGGATCTGTTGTTCAGGATCGCAGCACTTGTTTCAGGCGTGCGCTCATTTTCGACAATCTCTTCTACTAGCCAACTTTTGGCTAACTGCTTATCATTGGCATCACGAAAAAAGTTATACTTGTAACAAGGAACGATGCAGTCACGTAATGCTTGCTATGCATTATATGCAACCAACGATAGGAATCTGGCTTTCAGAGCTCTGAGCAGCGCTTCACGTGTCGATTGTACTCCTCGATCATTTTGACCTATCTTCGAGAGAAATAATTCCAATGTTGCGATGTTTGGAATAACATCGGAGAGGATCAAGAGTTCACCACTCATTTCTTTTGTCAAATCGAAGAAAGGTTTCAAGATATGGAGGAGTCGTTCAATGAGTTGCCATTCATTCGCTGTAATATTAGGTAGATTGTCGTGGTCAGCCAGGTACAGGTGAACTGGACTACGTATAAGCTCTGTCAATCTTTCTAAATCGGTTTTACAAATAGACCATTTATAGTTATCGGTCGATTTATATTCATAACTGCAATTTCATTTATCGGAGAAATGGATATGAGGCCAATATATATATATATATATATATATATATATATATATATATATATATATATATATATATATATATATATATATATATATAGATAACCCGGAACTCTGCCCCACTCAAACCCGGAACCCTGCCCCATAAGGCGGAACCCTGCCCCACGTCAGGATATATAAGCCTGTACGCTGCCCCACTAACCCTGTACCCTGCCCCACAAGGCGGAACCCTGCCCCAAGAAGTACGAAATTATGAAAATCGTCCCTGCCCATTTTCTAACCCGTAACTCTGCCCCTAATCATAAGTAGGAATCCTGCCCCACATCATATATCGTAACCCTGCTCCATTTTCAATTTAATTCATAATGATTATGAATCTGACACACTTATGTTTACCTAGTTGTGTGATATCCATTTGTAAAATTATTTCGATGTTTTAGAACATGGATATCTTACTTTTAGTTTGAGTAGTTCAACTATTATTAAATTGATGTAATATTTTTCACATTCTAGGCTTTTTTCGAAGAATCAATTGTAGGTGAACAATTTGAAAAAAATGTTAATCAAATAAAAATATCAGCGTATTGATGCTAAATTGACAGCATGCTGTAACACTTAGAACTGAAATTTTGGTGATGATGCTTAAAAGCATTCAAAAATTGAACCGATTGATGCATGTGGATTATTGTATATACGCAAAACACGCCTAGACCCATCAACGAAAAATGCTTTCCGGCATGTCAAAATTCACAAAAAATGAACATTGCAAGACATAGGAATATCAACAGAAATTTCAGATATAGAATGTAAAGATATATAGTTTTATTAGAAGTACATCGCATTTTATTGAACTTACCAATTCAGAATTAGAAATGCGTCGCAGTGAATTTCATGGGCTGATGCTTAAATGCCTTCAAATAAGTATGAGGAGGTGAATACATGTTTACTATTACATATATTCACCTACATCATCTATTTTCGGCATACCAATTTCGCTGGAAATGAAAATTGCAAAACAAAATGTAGCAGTATGTACAGATTTACTTTCCCGCTGAGACTGCGTATTTCATATACTTCGGTAGAGATAAATAACAGAAGTTAATCAATGGACACACGCACACAGGTGAAACATAATCATAATAATATGGATATTAATAAACATAATCATATAGAAGTACATGTGATGAAGACGATTACTACACATTGTTCGTAAAATATCGACCACAAAATTTTTACAAATATAGTATGTAGGCCTACATCATTTATAAGATGTCATTTTGTCTTTTCTACATACACCGTAAAACCTGTAATACCGTCACTCCCTAAAAACGCTGCCTGCATTACAACGACACTCTCTGTATTTCGATGTAGTATAGCCAGATACTTGGGTGTTTTGTACATGTTGCCTATTTTGCACATATGTTCACTGTTTGCAATCGCATTTCCTGTATTTACATCCCATGGATACCTCCATGCCTCACGAACAATGTGTGATATGCAAGATATGTTGGTGAGTTGAGTTTGCCTTCTTGCATGAGTATTCACATAATGTCAAGTCTTTACAGACTTCCCGTATAAACCGCTAAACTTGTGTGCATAATGTACAGGTTTTATGGTATCTTATCCAAATGCCCGTATATTCGAAGAAAATTACAATTTCATGATAAATTGAATGTCAGTTTATGAAGTGGTATGCAGTGGCACTATATTAGAAGCCGATTTCCACTGCACTCATGTAATTTGTTTAGATATGCACACAAAAATGCAACTTTAAATTATTTATGAAGATCATATAATTGAAAAGTTTCGCATATTCCAAACATATTATTATTTTAAAATAATTCTGAAACTGTCAAAGATCTGTCCCTATGTAGGACATCTTGGAGAGAGCTATGTCCTTACATTGCCTCCTCTTCTTTGACGGTATTTCTACTGGAGGTGGACTTCTTTTTCTTGTTGTCTTCTCCAAGCTTCCGCGAACCGGAAGTGTATCTTCATCTTCAGCCTCTTGGTCTTCCTCCTCCCCAAACAGGTCTTCGTGATCCGATTCCGGAACCTCGAACTCATACGAGGTTGGTGGTTCAACGACAACCTCGTGGATGTACTTGAAAACTTCTGAAAAGCAAGTTAACTTGATTATGACGGAGAAGGTCCGTCAAAAAGGGTATGTAGCATACTTCAGTTATAATAAAATGTTATTCAGCGCACCAAAGTCATATGTGCTTTGATTATGATTATATATAGTTCAATTATAGTCAGCAATATATTCCACAATAAATTACTCTGCAGATACGATATTCGAAGGATATGTGCAGTTAGCACGCATAAATATAAGGAACACTACTTACTGTCAACTTCTGCGTTAAGGGCCGACTGATAATATCTCTGTGCCACATACTCCGAGTGCAGCATTGCCTTGGCCAAGGTACCACGATCGGCACCCGCTTTATTGCCGAGGGTTGACATGGCCCTGCGATAATCGCTTGCCGTGTACTTCCGGCCGAGGACCTGTGGAAGTAGAAGTCATGCGTATATATATGTGCTGTGTACAATTCAAGGGTGCTTTAATATTCGAAGATGTATAGTATCTTTCAACGTATCAATTATAGTATTATCTATCATCAAGGGCGTACTGCGGAGTCTTCGTGTCTGCGAGGCCTTCGGCGCATACTCAACAATAATCACCATCATTTTCAAAATAATAAGTATCAATTACTCATTAATTTTCACTTATTTTTGATGGCTTCCTCGATTACTCTACACAGCTAGGAGTCAGTTTTCAGTCTCAAAATTACATTCAATTCAGGGTGAATCCTCGCGCACTCGAATCGCAGCGGCATGTCTCTTCAATCTAATTCAGATGGCCTAGTTCATTCTTTTTTGCGTTGCAGCTTCGATTCCTTGGCAAGAATCGTAATCAAGAGCAATTTAATCATGAAAGTACATATTTCAACATCATGCTTCACACAATTGATAAACAATTATGCAATTAAAAAGTATGGAATTATGCAAGTAATAAGTATTATAAATAGCTACATGGGTGAGGTGTACCTAGAGTGTATACACGCATGAACATACCTTTAGTGATTCATTAACAATAAGCCCTCCGATTTGAAGGGAGTTCCCAGTCGCGCTGCAAAAAATCGGCTTGTCTTGCCATGACTTCTCTGGCAGATCACGCATGCAATCTTGCTGCTTGTGCATTTCGAGGAAACTCTGCATCAGGGTCCAGAGTCGCTCATCGAAGCGCAACAGCGCGCAACCATGTTTGCGATAGGATTTGTGATCACCTATAAAAAATGGGATTTATCTTATCCTTTTATGGTAAAAATTTAATCAAAATTAGCTGACACATCCGATTAATGATGAAGCCAGTTGATGAATAGTGTCAAATGACTCAGGACGGGTAAGATGTTCGTGTACTCTGAGATGAAAAAGGCACCGTTCTTGTCAGATCGTGCTGATAGTTGAATAACACATCTTCAAACGTGTATGAATCAATATCAGAATAGCTAATAGAAAAACATTTACGACTGTGTTAGAACAACTCATTGAGCTCGAAAGTTTTAGTAAAAGACATTGCAAATCTAAGAATTAGAGAGGCGATTTTCGTTAGATCTGTAATCAAGGGAGGAGAAGGAGGTTATGCGTCATAACATCATTATCATTGTACCGTATATCTTGATTCATCTGCTAATCCCACACTTGAATTTTGAATTTCCTCTCCAGAATTCGCAACACAGGCGGTTCACCGCAACTTCTAAATTCAAATCAATGTCTCTTAAGTTCTTACCCTGCAAGGTTTTCCCTCGCACGCAGACGACGGTCAATGAGGATTCATTGGTTGTCAGAGGGTTTTTGATGGCGTTTACATCCAAATCCTCGAATGGCTTCAGGCGCACTGGGTTATACGCAAGCACAGCCAAGAGGAGCGCGTTACGGGATCTGCAAGAAATTGTAACGGTGCTTTCTTGTCAAAATATTATACATTTTTGAAATAGGCTGATTCTATATAACTGATGACTTGCAACGGAAATAATAAAATGCGTTTCTTGTAATTACTTACTGAATATAACTACTGCTTCCGCTTTTGATTGTATCTTCCGCATGCTGCAGGACTTGCCTGAGATCGGAGGCAGTTGGGAGATGCTGACCCTTCAGAACCTGTTTGTTTGACTGGAAATAATCAAAACATCAGATAGTCGTATAGTCGTATAAAACACTCGTAACGTCTTGGTGGTCCAAATATGAGCAACCACTTCAAAGCAATATTTCATCTCTGGGAATCATTTTTCACACCATTTTCAGATAATTATTTGGGAAATAATACAATTAATGTAATTGAATGAGCTTTTGCAGATCATTTCTAAGGTGGCCCATAAATGGACCTCCAGTCGTCAGAGGGTAAAATGAGAAAGGAAAACAGCAAGATTTATAGCATATCAATCCCCACATTATTAAATAATTCATTAACTTACATGCTCTGCAAACACCTCACGCTGAAAATTTGCCCGCGCCGTTTTCACTGAATCGATGGCATTTGTGAGATCTTCTTCACTGATATCACCGAAAATGTTGGCAAGGCTACTTCCAGTCACTTTATCCAAAATCCATAGTATGTTCTTACCTTCAAATGCAGATCAATCATAAATAGGTGACAATAAAAATAGCAAAAATGTTTTCAACAAAAAGAACTGCACATTTGGATTTTAGAACTACGCAAATTAGTTAATTGGACCTGACTGCTACAACAGGCATACGACTATTTTCAGGTGCATCGAATAAGCTGAAAATGAACACAAAAAACGGAGTAGGAACATCAATAAAATTTCGAGATTAAATAATTCTTTTCCAGACTCAATAACCAATATATCAACTTACGATAACAAAATCGGCCTACTTTAGGTTCATTAAGGACTATAATGGTTATGTGTTCATGAAAATTCAAACTAGTTTGTTGTGTTTTATATCTAATTTAATGAATAGTGAAATGAATAACATAAATGAATGAGGCAACTTACAGAGACTAATAAAATTCGCGCAAGTTGTTGCTGATGTTGAAGCTTCATAATTGGAGTCTTCCAGTTCAAACAGAAGAAAAATATCAGGGTCCATCATTTCCCTGGCTGTTGCGGTTCGTCCTATTATCTTTGACACCTGCAAAATTATCGAAAAAATGATCTTATTGATATCCGTGCTATCGGCAGTACATTCTGGCTCTCGGCATGATATCCCTTAGCTAACAACGGATATGTAACAGTCGCGAATTCGATGTCCGTTAGCTGTCCCTTCACTATTCACTATCCGCTATATGATTTCGATATTCATTGGTTACACATTCGATATCGTACGTGAAGCTATCCGCCACAATGCTGAACAATCCAAAAACCAACTAATCCTCAGATCGGACAGATAATTGTAATCTATACAATTATCCGTGGATCCACTGACGTCTGGCACAGTTTTCGGCTGAAAACCGGATAACGATTCTCATCTTACCTGCTTACACGTATAGACAATTAAAAACATTCATGCAATAACAGAAAAAACTGGCAAAAATAGAGATGCCGATAAGCCTCAAGCAACGTAATTTCTAATCCAGTGGATATGGCAACATGTCCATCGGGATTCAAACTACCGAATTTGAGGCATGCATAAAAATCACTGAAAATTGACATCCGTTTATTGTTCATGCTATTATATTAGGCCTACCTACAATTGAATTTTACGATAGTCTTTCAACATTTTTCTCCTAGTGTCTGCTTTTGGGTTTGTAATCAAAGTGAGTGAGCTCTGAGGACCAATGCTTTCACTTACTCTAGAATGTAGACGAGAAGCAAATCGAGACATCTGGGCCACCGACTGACAATTTCGGCTCCTGCCTTTGCCCTCAGGGTGAGTCATGTAGTATTCTACCGCGGATTTCAATTTCTAAAAGAGAAACAATATGCTGGAAATTGACGTAAGCTAATTCGATCCCCATCTTCAATGAAGATCATGAATTGAAGATTATCTTGAATCAATGAAGATAATAGTTCATTACCAATCAGGCAAAAGGCATGTAAAGATGCATCAGAATCCACAGAGAAATGCTTAATGAAATTTATAGAAATAAGACCCTTACGTCAAATCAGTTTAGCTTAAACTGTCACCATCTTACCGCTCTTGTGTGTTAATACAATATTGACATATTTTGATATTCGGATACACGCGAAGTCGTGAACCTATCGATCTTTGTAGAAGTCTTGCGTATTTACCTGTCTCCACTGTAAATCACCAGTTGTGAATTTAGGCGCCACTTTTCTCTCTTCTTTTTTGGAAGGGTCCATCACCTCTGTCCCATACCGAGAAATAAGTCGCTGCTTTCTATTGTTACGTAGGGGATCGATTTCATCCTCTTCAATCTGAAATTATGGGTAGAAAAACATGAAATGATGGGTATAGTCAACTCGATACATTAGCATGCGAGTTCGATACTAATATGAGAACGAGGTTTGCTATCAAATAAGTATGTATTGATCAATAAAAATCAATATTTTTATCCTTTATTAATATAGGAGCATAAATAACTTATATTTAACGTTAGCACAAACTCCAGTTTTCAATATTCTATCATGCGTCAAAAATTCCATCGAGAATCATGCTATTTTTTTGTTTCATTAACCAAGACAGTGATTTCTAAAGTAATCCGCGTCCATTTGCAGCCAGAGTGTGATAAACGCATTTTAAAAAAGGACATTCAATACTTTATATTTCAGATGATCGGAAGATGTGGCTATGATACACCGATTGAAAATTCTCCAAAAAAACATGTCTCTCACTCTACAATGATGAACATGCAATGATGAACTACACCATTAGTACACAAACGAACAGCGGGCAATATGCGATAATAAAGTGCGCCATAAGTGTACATGCGAACAGTGCGAAATGGTACATATTGAGGGCGTCATGCAAAAACCAGGCAAGTCGTAAAATAGAAAAATTTGAGTGATTAGTGACATTGTATGTTGGTAATCGTCGAGAACATGATGTCCAAATCAGAAATCAATATGCCATTGAGAAACATCAAACTAGACACTGCTCAAAATACATGCCTGATGCTTCGTCATGCAAAAAGCAGGGCAACTCGACTTGCCTTTTATAATAGTCATGCAAAAACAAGGCAGTTATCTAAAAATAAAGCTAAATTTAATATCTCTGTCAAACAATTGCACTTGCTAGTGGTTGACTTGCGTTTGTTTACCTGGCAGATCACACTGTATGCAGACAAAATTTGAAATGCTTTGCACACACAAAATTTGAAATTTCATACACTATCACACCATCAACGTTATTACAGCCTGTGTGTTGAAACATTCGACGATAGTTTATTGTGATTGTGAGACAAAATGACTCAGACAATGTTCGGTATTAGCTTGATTGTGCATTTATGAGGTCTAAATGATAGGTAGCTCATTTTCATTCCTTGTTGTAAGTTGTTAATGATTTTTTACCATAGAGTCAAAATAAATGACATCATGGCGAAAAGAACATCTCTAACCAACACTTCTACACATCTTACCAGAAAGCGCAATTGAGCCAGACTTAAGCTCTACAGTACTCATTCACCTTCACAGAAAGTTTCATCAAAATTCATGCAATACTCTGTCCTACACAGCCTTCACAAGTTTGAAAACATGGCCTACTCAGCGGCAATTCAAATTTAAACAATCATCCAGCGCTAATCATTTGAAATTCATAAAATTTTTACACAAAACAAATACAAAGCAGCATAACAATAACGAAAGAAATTAAGATAATCTTTACTCTTACAACGTCAACGACGTTGAAATTTGATGTGATGGCAGCTTCGGGATGGCACTGCCTCATATGCTTGCGCAAATTAGTCTTCTGAAATGAGAACGCGTATACACTTTAAAAAATACAGATATCATGGTCATCAAACGCAAGCATTGAACAAAACTTGTTCAGATATTCATATACAAATAAAAACCAAAAAAATAGCTGGCTTAAACACCATTCTTCCATAATTGTGTGGATTGCGTGGTGCTATCTGTGACGCGCGAGAAAGACTTTGCTACATGACAAGCGTTTATTGCAGCAGAGAATGACACGGATAGCATGTACACATGAATTAAATAAGGGACACATGCACAGTTAACTTCAACTCACGACACTATCTACTGTACAGACCAATTTGAAGCTTAAATAACTGTAATAACATTTGACTACCAATGGAGATTAAGTAGAATCAACAGCCAAAGGATCATCAGACAGGCCTTTTGACGACTCTACCACGGTCGCACGATGACATTTAGATGAAATTATCAACAGATGAAAAGTATTACTGTCATTCACCACTTTTAGTTTCAATTTTAAATCTGACGTGGTGCACTTACCATTCGTTGCAAATTGTGCACTCCCACATGAAGCGATTTTTCTCATCCTTCTTCCCGTAGCAGGAGGCCGCGAAAGTTGAAATCTCCTCCTCCGTGAGATGATGGGTGCGAAGGTGCCGCCGAAGATGTTTGCTGGAGACGTGCTTGCCACATTTCACACATGCCACTACAGACCTTTGGTATTCAGTACCTTTAAGTAGCACAGTCTTCTTGCTGACATCTGCAGACATTTCAAGATTATGATAGACAAAAAGGCATTCTATATTTCAAAGTGATGAGAAGCTTTCTTAGTTTTGAACATAGTAATTATTTTACAATCTTAAATAATATTACTAAACCATAGCTGTATTTCTATTTCGGATTTTTTGATGTGAAATAATCTCTAGCAATTTTTGCTACGGACGAATTAATGACTGCATTTGTCATGGCGATCAGAACTAAAAATAAGCTATCATTCTCAGAACTTTCACACCAGATACAGTGTTTGGAGTAAAATAACTATGTTGATAGACAATTTTGTTTTCGACTTTCGTTTGATGTCACGAATTAAAATGACAATTCAATCATTATGCATGAAGAGAAAATAGAATATACATGCATGAGCAGAGAACATGGGTCCCCTGCTGCAGACTCGTTTTTCGCAGTGAGCCATGAACGGTTTTCCTGCTCTTGAACTTGGATTAAAATAATTTCTGATTAAATTGTCGAACTCACAAAGATGTTTAAACCATGAACTCACTCTCTGTTTGCGAAACCACCACCATCTTCGCTTTGGCTTGAGGCCGCGTGTGGACGTAGTATCGCTCCATTGTAGCTGTAATGAAGCGAGCATTCTACGTTCATCATGAAGCTCTTAAAAATAGAAGCAATTATAACTATATTTGAAATTATCACCATTATATTCGTTGGAGGGAATACCACAGATTCCTTTCGATGTTATTAAATGGCTCAACTGGGCCGTTATTTAGTCACGACTTATACTTAGGCCGTGATCACCCCAAGTGACGTGGCATGATGAGGACCGAAGTAAAAGTAACAAGTAGTGTCACAGTTGAGGGATTAAAGAACATCGAAAAATTTCTTGGTTTTCCCTACAAATGATGTATATACAATGATGATTCAAGAAAACTTCGTGCTGTCTTCAAGTGGGTTCAAATTGTTATTAGGTGTTCAATGAATGGATATTCAAGTTTAAGTCTCTGATGACGTGTGCTTCACGCATCAGTCACGAAAATCGGTCTTCCACGACATAATGCTGCCTCAGAGAGCAATGAACTTAAACCAACTTCGAAACTCGCTCATTTGAAAGCCTGTTCCGAAGTTTGGTGTGGACCAATCCACGAATTGCTGGACGTATGTATATATTTACGCAATCAGAAAAGGGGAAGTAGAAGAAAATAAGTACTATTGACGATAACAGGTGATTTCTCATGGATATGAATGCTCCGCAGCCGCTCCTTTGGGACTGTAATTAGGCTAGAATTGTAAATGGAACAATTGATTAAACGCTCGTTCATGTTAAAGTTCCGATCTCATGATATACAACTTGCGTTTAAAAATCCTGGCCGCATGTAGAAGAAACACGATGCACTATTTCAAATAACCCAGCCTCCTATTTAATCAACCACCAAAATTCCTACTTAAAAAACCCAGCCCACAGGATTTCAGATATGCCAACCCTGATCAGCATGAGGTTGACAAATTTGCGCTCCCTGGTTTTTATTTTTGTGTTCTTCTTCTCCGTAAGGCGTTTTTGCATTTCCTGACATTCTTTTATCAAGCTCCATAAATTGCTTTCTTTCCATTTCTTTAATTGTTCTCCGATAAACCTTGAATGATCCTTTGGTTTTGATCTTGCAGACGGTGTTCGGAGCATAATTGAAATAAAAACATGCACTAAAGCAACAAAAGACAGATTTTGGCATTCGGTTTTTTGGAAAAATAAACCGAATAATCGACTAAGTTCTTCCAAGAAGACGTGTATTATTGAATAATTATTAATAAATAAATATTAAATATAATTTATTATATATGGGTACAGATATTCTACTTCCATGTTATTGTGATGTCGTATGCTGATAACAAAGTTCTTTTGATTTCAGCTTCTCCTTCCATAGGTCCCCATCGAAATGTAGATCTTGCGCGCTTGACATCTTGATCTTGTGGCTGTTTATCCAACTCATGTGATAACTTAGATGTAGTTGAGCTGGTAAAACACTGACTTCCATATTCATTCTGCACTTGGTGAAATGGCATGGGATTTGTGAATGCATTTCGTAATTTATCACGTGAACAAGAACCAAATCTAGACAAGTTTCTAGTAGAACTGATTTTGAAAGAATATTGATTGCCAGACCTTTGTCTTGAACTTCTACAAGATAAATGTTGCTGCTCTTTTATCTTTGATGGTACTAATGAATCTATCACCTGAGATGACGTTGAACATTCATCAGCGCATTCACGGGCTTATACCGTATCACTTGGTCGACCAAATTCACGGTCACTTGGTTTCACCAAAATGTGACATGTTAACACCTCATATTCTCCTAATCACTAACTATCACGAGAGTGTAGAAAATATTCCGTAAAACTTGTGGAAAAAAGTTCATCACCGGGATTGACCACAGAACCTTGGCAATGAGAGTTGACATTCAAACCTCTCGGCTGTGTCAACATTCATGCTGTATGGGGCGCGCACAATGACTGGATCAACGAAATTTGAGACGCTTTGCGGGAGGCGTCTGGAGCTCTGTTGTTTCTCAACTAACAGCAGCGGCAGGCACACTTAGACAACGGCATGAAGTAAGGTAAAACGTGGCGCTATCAAGTGACCTTGAGAGGGTCAGGAACCACAGCAACGATGAAATTAGACAACGAAATCGAATACACTAATAGAAATAAGCAAAGGTCATTACCAAAATTGTTGATCAGATCTTCACAAGACGGAGAATGAAGTGGATAACCGGAACTACACTTGAAGTTTCGTGGGTCACAACACTTATCACAGATGCTCAAACTTAATTTGCAAAATCGCAGAATTGGCAGGCTCGTAGGAATAGAATAAGACTACGTGTTGCTCGAGATACACCTTCAAACCGAAGTTATAAGGACAAGTATAATTATGCGTCGGAACAATACGAATGTACGACTGTCCTAAAGCAGACTGAAACCAACAGCTGATCAATGTTATATTTTCGCATCAATATTCATGGAGTTAGGCATTGACATATTTAAACACAAAATAGTTAGCAACCACAAAATTGATGTAAATTGCTCTGCTCTTCCGATAAATGTGCTACTGATATGTCATCCCATGGATTTATTCTTCTGTATTATAATTACAAAGATCTGATATACATTTCTATTATACGTGTATCAAATTCATGCTAATTAACTCACGCTATGAATTACTTTATTGTCAGAAGTCCATCTGAACTAGGAAACTAATGTTTTAAGATTTTGTCTTTATTATCGGAATTTTTCAATTATTTAACCATCCAAATTGTTTGTGAGCGGGAGAAGTTATCCTGGTATGATAGTGGTCGATGAGTTCTTGTTATTGCCTGAAGGAGATATTTATATTATATTAAGTAGTCATTATAGAAAGCATTATCAGGCATTTTCTTAAAAATTCACGTGCTCATTAACAATGATGCCATGTTTATGTGCATGTAACTGCGCCTTGGCATATACGTGTTTATTCGTGGCATTATCAGTGTAATGGATGCTAACAGACACCCGTCTGAAATTATATAATCATTATTCCCTGTATTTCTCTATCTTTAAACGTCTTTTTCAACATTACTAACAAAAATGTCGACAGTTCTCGGGCTACAATGTCATCTGACAATATTAATCTTGATATGTGAGTATCATAAACGCAAAAAATCCTATACAAAACAACAAGAAAGTCCGAAATTGTCAAAAATTAGGAAAATCTCCCCTTTTTATTGTGTGTAGAATGGAGTCAGGGTCACTTCTCGGACGAATCAAAAGCAGGCGACGGTGTATTCGTCCTTTTTGAGCCACAAAACCTATAAATGCATCAAAAAAGTTGCATAATGCGTCATCGCCCGAAACATAATAGGATTTTTCAACATAGCCAGACGTACGGGTATCGCACATACACAGATCAACTCGTCTTCGGACCTTCCATGCCACACGAAAATATATAAAATATTATCACTCAAGCTTCAAATTTGGATTTCAGGGAAAGCTCAGAAAGCCATCCAAAATCATCAACGCCCTTAATAAGTATGATGAGGACACTACCATTAGGCCTTCGTTGGTCGTCATAGGACCTCAATTGATGAAAATCGTTTTTTTTGGTTATTGTGTTCATAGAGCAGCCACGAAGGCACGAAATCAGCAGATTTTTACACGTACAAGTTCTCAAACGTCCCTTCTTTGCCAATGCAACACAAAAAACCGGAGTGGAAATTATGAAAATGGATCTTTTCCGGGTTTTTTGGACAGCGCAGTTTTTGGTGGGGCAGGGTTACGAGTTACGAATATATATATATATATATATATATATATACTTATCTCCTGTCTCAGCTCCACTAATAAAGTCGAGTTTTTCAAATGCGGATTTGAGTATGAAGATCAACTCGAGAGGTGCCAAAACTTCGGGTCAACCTTGGAAATGCACGAAAAAACATTGGGATGATGATTGGAGCTCATGAAACATCACTTGTTCTGAAAATTTGACATTATACCTACAGGCCAAAATCGCGGATTGCCACTTTATTTGGCAGAATTGGACGATGAAATTTTGTGGAACATCGCATTTTCTACCAATGTTCATGCTCCTATAACATTTTTCCACCGAAAGTGTCATCAGAAGAAATTCATAGAATAATATATATCGAAAATTATATATATTTCCGATTTTCAACCAAGAAAATAGGGTTGTCGGGCATACTAGAATAAACGAGAAATATGGATGAGGGTCGACAAGATCGTCCAAATTTTTTTTGAGTTTATGACGTTATATTACGTATCATTAGGCGTAGAAACCGAATATGTAGCTCGTTTTGCAATCTGAGCATGATAAATGGTCTTAATCATGACTTGAAATCGAAAATTTTGTATTTAAATCCTGTCTCTGCACCATCAAGATGTGATATTTTTGCATATTTCTCCAAAACAATGTTTCTGTTGTTGAGTTCGGAAGTGCACATCAATAATAGCATAGTTTGGGCAGATATAGCCAGATTTTTTAGCTAGTCTGGTGAACTATTCTCCTCTGTACATTGATAAAACACTAAAGACAAGGGATATATTAGTTTTTGTTAAAAAATGGGAGTTCGGATGTACTGAAGGGTTGCATTGACCGCAAATGAGTCAAAACATCTGCAACATTGTCTGCAGGATCAATCTTATACAAAAAAGAGGTTTTATCAATCGACTGATCTCATTTAGTGGATATTATGAAAAAATTATACGTATTTACCGTGGTCTCTGCACCACTTGGCATCAAAATGGTAAAAATTTATTTCTGGAAAGTTTATTTCCACATCAGCTTGATCCATGGATTACCACAATTATATTTTTAAGGAATCATGTCAATTATTTTGCTCTTAATTTGACAAACAGAAAGATTAACAAAAGATCCGAGTTTAGTGTGTTGGACAATAAAATCGGGAACATCAAAACATGGGGCCCAAAGGCAATGTGAAGATAAACTATATTGATTTGGGAGTAAATGTGCATATGTAGGAAAGCTACTTGCTGTTTCACTTCCTTTCCAACGAAAAAAAACGCTCTTTGAAAGCGATGTCAGATTTACACTGTGTTTGTTTAAATTCTATACATATTTATTATAAAGCCGTTTTGCTCATTTAAATTTTCGCAAATATTTTAGTTCCATGCGTGCTGTGACAGATCTCTTATATGATACCTTTCCCTTGCTGTTGCTCATTCTATAATCTATCAATGTAAATAGTTGCTGTGTCAAGTTGACAAAGAACTGATGCTTTATCTAAAATGATATTGAAATGCAGCGTGACTGGTGAGTCAAATCCGATTGTACGCAATTAGGAAAATATGCAAAAAGTCATAATTCAGTATTTCCTTTTGCGTTCAGAACATGTCATCACGTCATGTTGGATGCCTTTTCCAATGGCAATGTAAAATTCAACTCATTCTGTCATGTAATCGACTTACTTACTGCTGCAGTGTCAAATGAAAGAATAGAATTAGAAGACACTAAAATACAATCAGTCACAACCACTTCATGAGATAGTGGTGACCAGTCTTGCAAAGTTGGAGGTGAAATGGTCAGAGTCTCTGGTGGTGAAGGCAATGAAAGGGTCCAAACATGAATTCCCATGAAGTGTGCCATTATATTTTTTCACAACTATTTAAACGAGAGACTGAATCAGCATGGTTCTCGGTGGACATGGTAGTCCAGCACAATCCCAAGAGGAATTTCCACTGGGATCTTAACCCAACCGAATCCAGGCAAGAATCCTAGCATCAAAAATGTATTGTATATGAATTATATTGTAAATGATTGTATTGGTTGTCTAAAAACATATGGGCCTATAACCCAGCCTACTGCAGGCCTCGGTGTAGACCTACATTCCTACTTCTAGACCTACATTTCAGAGAATTGAGAAGTTCCTTTAATTTTGTTCTAAATTTAACTAAGGATATGTGTCGCAGCCCATCATATGGAATAGGAGATATAGGAATATCAATACATACATCAATTATATATGCATATTCAATTGTTGAATCGCACGTGTACACTTGTGCGGTATTTATTTGCCTAACCGACGAAAATCCTCTGGACACGTCCTCACAAGCCATGCATCGTAGCTTTTGTACTTTATTTTATTTTGTAAATGCAAATATATTGGATTTTTTCTGTTTTGAGATTTGTAAGTAAAACAATATTTGATACATACGCCCGTACGATGTTCGACCTTCATGGTAGTGTTGATTCATCTTCTTTCTGCTGTTCACTTTTTGGCTACCCATTAGACGGACCAGACACGCAAAAGTGCTTACGACTGTGAAACCTTGTGGTTAGATAAATCGTAAGAGAGAACATATTTCCTAAGAACTCTCATGAAGGCAGTTGAATTGAAAACAGTTGACTTTTTCAACCCATAGGCCTATCCTTCGAAGACTTATATTTCTTAAGTTATTTCATAATTCGCTGTTGTAATTTTCCTTAAATTCACTGTTCACTTCGTGTGAGTATAGTTTGTTTGCTGTTGCATGTAATTGTCATTGCTGCATGCCACGTTTCTAATAAAATATAATTACGAGTAAATGTAATTTTGGGTGATAACGGAAAATAGACGAAATTACATGCTTGCTCATTTGATGATAGATCTGCATGTTATACTCCCAGATTACATTGTAGTGATAATCTTCTCAGCTGCTGTATCATCGCATTTCGATGTATGAAAAGCTCAAGCAAATGGACGTATATCATCAGCAGGCGTTTGTAGAATTTGTTCTGTAACTAGAGAAGCGTTTCCTATTTGCATTCCAGTTCTTTCATATGTTACCAAATGTATAGGTTACCTGTTCGTTCTCTCAAAGTACACGAATGTTAGCACTATCTCAAATTTGGCCAACTCGAAAGTAATGGAAACACCTTTTGTGACTCTGTTGACATGTGTATGATTGCAAAAGCCTTTGTCTTCACCGATGCGTACAGACGAAGTTTCACACTATAGAAAATTAAGATTATCACCACTGAGTCGCGCCTTTGATCAGCTCTCATTTCTCATTTCATTCAGCTCTCATTCATTCGAATTTCGACAACATTTGGCACAATTTCATTCAGCTTACACTTTTTCCTGATTTTCCGCTATTTGTTGGATGAAGCAATGTTTTCTGCGGTCAACAACAGACAACTATTAAAAATATATTTTGTTGCATTAATGCTGGAGTTTTTCTAGTTTGGATTTAAAAGAATGCTTGTCTAATCAGCTCCGAGAATATGTACTCATCTTTTCAATGGCAGGCTTCAAATTTGTAACATTACCATACTCAGTCATTGGTTGAGTCATAATTTCCCTCACTTGAGATCATAAGATTTTTAACATCAGATCAGAGGAGGACTTGTCTCGTCTGCACCAGTTGACAATAAACAAAAGCATTTTCTTTGCGCCGTAGGAATGCTGACGCCTGCGTGGAGCAGCTCACAAATGGATCGACAGGAGCAGCTCATCAATGATGACACGACAGTGAGTGAGTGATAAGAGGGTCAACAACATGATATCTCAAAATAACAAATAGACACTCATTACTTCATTTATTTAAGCAAACCACACTGTTTTCTAAACCAAGTGTCTCGGGTGACCAAGTAAATCAATTTAGAAATTAGTAATTAGTTTGCGATTAAATTTGATGAGAATAGTCTATACAAAACACGCAGGAATTTTTGTGCTGTGCAACGATTTAGGAAACGGTCTGTGTAAAAGACCTTAAAGCATCATTAATAATAATAAATTCTTTATTTACTCAGGATGACATTGGTAGCATGAATCAATAAATAAATCCGTAAAACAAATCATTGATTACAAAAATCTTTTCAGAACTTGTTCGAAGTAGGTACTTGCACATATGCATAGTTGCCCTACTCGTTCTCGTAATCGAGAACCCTTTTCACTGCCTCCCCAGATATTGTACGGTCTGCATTTACCGAAATCAACAGAGATTTCAACGGATGTTGTACTCGTTACTGATATTGGAGATACACCAGGGCTCATACTAGCTCTGGGCATATGTGCGTCGACACTAAGGGAAAATTGTTATTCCAGTTTCACTAAATATTGTCTAAATCCGCGCTGGATCCAGGGATTGATAGAATGCTGTTTGCTACCTCTTTCAGTTGAAGAATTTTGTTAGTTGCTTGGTTTCTTCAGAATAATGTGGGGTACGGTCTCTGCTGGGATTGTCCAAGAGAGTAAAGGTTTGGACGCCGACGTTTTTGACAAAACAATTCTGATACGCAAAATCAAATTTCACAGCTCTACTGACGACTTCAATTAGGTTTACGTTCACTCCCACTTAATCTTTCTCTAAGAAAAATTTCAAGAATATTCGATTCAATCTCAGGCTTCCATGCCTATTTCTAAATCCGAACGTGATACCAAGAGTTTCTCTATTTTCATTATTCTCCGCTTTTCCGAAAATCGTTCTCCATTTCTCATTTTTCCACTTCATCCTTTATTTCCTCCTTATTTTTAAATTATCATTCCTTTTGCAAATTTTGCTGAATTTTTTTCATTGTCCCGGTAATTTCACAATTACATGCATTCACGTCAATAGATCAGAAAGAAATAACGATGTGCGATAATCTGTATCACAAGTTTCAAATGAATGTAAACTTGATTTCGAGGATGGAATGAAAGCGGTAAATAAAACCACAAATTCATTTAGGCTTATTCCTAAAGACCTGAAGAAAAAATTAGGCCTATAGTGTTCTATAGATGTCATTGCATTATTTTAGCATCGTGCTTCCAAAACATACCTATTAATTATCAATTGAAGCACCTTTCAGTAATAAATAATAAATTGCTTCCATAATGGGCTAATATGAAACATATGCTCATAGATTTTTCTTAATTTTTGCATGTCATTTCTTTCGTGGACAAGACCTGGTAGTGCTAGCTTACCGGTATTTAATTTTTGGTGGCCCAATCCCAATGGGAATCCCAATACCCAACGGGAAGCCTGTGAATCAGTCATGCTTTATGAAATAAATGTAATGAGTGTGATAGTTGAGTTAGAGCTGAATTGCTAAAGAAAGTTTTTAATTTTTAGTTTACAAAAAGACCGAATAAATAATGCAACTATGGCCTTTATTTAAAATTCGAATGTGTTTTACTCAACTTAGAGGGATGTTTTGTAATTGCAAGTTAATCAGCGGATTTACAATTCCAAAAAGGTTTCAAATTCACCATTCATCGGCAATCAGTGTATTTGTATCGGAGTGTAAAGCTCCACTCCAGTGCTTCAGGAGTAAGCATACAAACATTGACTACCTGAGCCCTGCTACACTTCATCTGTACGTATAGGAACAGCAAAGAGGTTTTTAATATTCACGGAGGCATTGTCTGTAATAAATGGTGGTATTTTTGTTGTAAATACAGCGGGAGATGCTACCACAAGAGGTGGTGCCGGAACAGGTGCTACCGACGGTTTGCATCAGGCATCTGCTTATAACTTCGCAGTGAACACTCCTCCTCGAAAGCTGAGAAAATGTTTCAACGCGGCTATCTGCCGAATGGACGATATTTAAAGATTAACTTTGTTATTTGTTAAACTCAATATAAAATGTAGATTCCCAATTCATACTTTTATAAATCAGCCGACCTATTTTCTTATTGAAGACAAACTTTCAGAAGACAGTATTTAAACGTACATTTTTAACAATTCCCATATCATATCTCATTCGAAATGATGTCAGTTTAGAGGTATTTATGTACAACAACATTGAAATCGAAGGCAAAGCATCACATATTTAAAATTATAATATTGTGCTATTGTGATTAGAATGTTAGGAGTGTCAAGTATTAAAATGCAAAAGTTCCATGCAGATCTTCTTTGATTCGGCCTTACTGCAAACTTGTTTCCTTTAGTTTGTAGATAGTTATCATTCCATCACTCAATTTATAGTTACTTATAAAAAGGAAGATTTGAATTAATTTGGTAATATTGCCATAGTAAATGCTTTCCTGTAGGTAACGCTATCGGAATCCTAAGTAGTTGCGTGAGTCTGAACAGAATTCGGTTACATGTGGTGCAGAGACAGGACAAAAAGGTGCAGAGACATGGAGTACTGGAGCAGAGACAGGTGTTGTTTCAAACAGAATCCGTTTTGGTGGTGCAGAGACATGATATATGGTGCAGAGACATGGGGTTTTGAAGCACAGACAGTATGTTGTGGAGCAGAGACAGGGGTGAATGGTGCAGAGACAGGACTTAGATATATGAATTTCCTGAAAATTGGAGCAGAGACAGGGGATGTGGTGCAGAGACAGGACATGTGAGTGGTGCTGAGACAGGATATATATATATATACTTCCCCAGTCCCCTTTAGAAGTCAGCGGTAGCTGATGAAACTAGTCGGGGAAACCTCTGGTCTTCTTTTCTTATTTTATCATCGCATTCGCTTTGGACTTTTCAATTTACTTATATATATATATATATCTCGAAGAACACGTTTTTTGAAGTATAAACGTGTTCTCATTTGACCTACATGACTACAAAGTACAAATCATGACTTTTTTCATTGAGAAATATCAGCCAAGAATTAGTCGGAAACATAAGCGCATGGGCTAGTGTCAGCCATGGTATATTCGCTGGTTTCACAGCTGTGTGTGTGATGTGATGACCTTTGACAATGACTTACGTAAGTTGAAACGTTGGGTGCACCCTGTGCACATTTCTATTGTTTATTCATGGATAAATGAAGTCGGGAGAGCATAACCGAATTTTGAGCCAAATGCAACTTCCATCCGCATGGCACTCAACAGGAAATCTTGGCTAATTTAATTAACATCTTTGCAATTGTCATCATTCGTTTAATGCTTCTCGCAATGCTTACCGATGGACCTATGACGCATTAGAATGTGACGCGTTGATCATGGGTGTACAATTGGAAATTTTGCCATAACCACGATTGGACAAATATTTTTGGATTTTCTCCTTTTTTCAATGAGACAATACTGCTAGTGTCTAAGCGGTTTCATGACTTCATTGCGTCGATAACCTAATTTCGAAATGCGAAGCAATGAGATATCACTTGATACTAGTTTCAATGTTCGTTTTTTGTTAAATGGCAATCATTAAAAGTAAGCTTACAATGATAAAGTCCATCTCTGGTTTCAATTCTGCCAAGTAAGAAGAATTGTGTCATTAACTTCATGTGTCGAAAATCCCGCATTTGCCTGTATAAATATGATATACATGTAGCATTGGACTTAAATATGTGACTTCGCAACCAACAGCTGTACGTTACTCGTTTCGTTTCGCGTCTTAATGCATCAGATAGAGAGAGGCAGTGTGATCGACATAATAACAAAGGGTTTAAGTGTGCATTTATATCAGAAATCCTTTGCTGATTTTGTGAATCATTCCACAGTTTGTGCATTTTTGGTGTAGGCCTACATAGCTCTTATTCTCGTACAATAAGTACCTCTAAAGAATTTTTTGTATTACAGTCTTATACATGTCTGATTGTGTAGGACCAGGACGGTGGATTCGGAAGAAGTTGTCCTCCACAACCCTCTTTGACACTGACAATAGAATGATATTCAATGTATACAAAATACTCGCATTTATCCAACAGTCAGACTCATTGAGTTATTCTCATATTCAGGTGATTGTAGACCATTCTCATCTCATGCTGCTTCATGATAACTATTTGCTATTCAAGTTTTGATTTTTCTTTGCTATGTTTTCCGTTCCGTCATTTCGATGTTGTTTTTTTACATGATTCTGGAGAAATATATGCAATGTCATTAAACATGAACACTGATGATACAGGGTAACTACATGATTGTTCTAATTTTACACCCACTCGACTTAGTAGAGTATACAAGCCTTCATAGCCTCGATCACACACGCACCAAAGGTCATATCGGAGACAAAAGTAAAATATTACCTTGTTTGAGAACATTACCTCTTTCTCTCACGGCAGTCGCATGTGTTGGCTCCTCCATAGCGTACTCGTATATTAAAATCGGAAGTGTACTCATATTTTTTGGAGAAGGATGGTAGATTTTCCTGCATCGTGGAGGCTGGAGGAAAACCGTGTGAAGCACACATCAACAGGTGATGAGCAAAGTTGATAAACTTTCATAGAAAATGATTGATTTGATACAGCAATGATCACTAAAATCAGGTTCAGGTAAGCCCATAATGATCTATGATGTAGGCATAGACAGCTAGAAATCTATGGACTGATCGCAGATATCCAGGCAATACCACTGGAGGTCTACTATATCAAAAATCAAGTAGTTAAAAACAATTCTACTTTATCAAACTTTATCGAAGATAGATGTGCAAAGAAAGTAAAAAAATGCCACGCAGCTTATTTATTTTTCAGTGATTTTCCTCTTTTATGCTTGCTTTCTGAAGATTACATGGAGAGGTTCTTTGCTACACAGTAAAAAAACATGAAAACTCTCACGAGAGCGTCATATCCCTTACAACATAAAATATTCCCTGAAATTACTTCATTTATCGATTCGTCAGTAAATCACTCTTTTTAGAAGTTTCACAAAAATACATCTCGATGCCTATCGATGGCCAAAATCTCAGAGAGCAGCATCTGGCTATTTTTTCATTTCATCAAAAAATACACCAATATTTCAAAGAAAAGCAATGCAAAAATGACTCGGATGACGCAATCATCCGCTGTTGACTGCATTCTGATAGTGTGACAATTTTATCTACAGCATCAAACAGTGAAAATGGAGCTTCAGAATCAGAAACAAGAAGGCGATTGTATTCTGTGCATTGTTTGCCGACACTTCTTGCAACATAACGCGGAATATAACACAGACTACATTTACAGTTTGAATCAATAGGTCTATATGCATAGGGCTCTTCATTTAATTTAGATACCATCATACTCGATACTTAATTTGTCTTCGGCACGTGGAGGTGATTTAACATCGAGACATTCATGCATCTCGTCAAAAATTAAATTCGAGTTCTTCATTAAAGAAGCAGCTTTAATTCGTTTCTTATTCTGCAATTTTTGATCGAGTGACTGCCCTACGACAAAATTCAACACTACGATGTTTATCAGAGTCAGAATGAGATCCACACAAATTTTCTTTCATTGTCCACAAAACTATTTCAATAAACGATTCAAGATTTCTGTAATTCCAAATGAGTGACTTGAGGAATGCCTTCTGATTGACAACCTGAGAAAGGAACGGTGCCTTGCCCGATGAAGAAATATGTGAAAATTCACTCTTCTTTATGATGGCTTCTATGTAGGCAACATACATGTCATCGTTGATATTGATGGAACCAAGTTTTGATATCTTTTCTACGGCGATCGCATAAGTCATAACCCGTCGGGTATAGTGGATAAAGGCCGACTAGGGATTTCAGTAGATGACCTTTGGAGCTTCATCAAGTCAGATGTTAGCGAAGTACCGTCATCCTTCAGGAATGATTTAGGCAGTTCTTCATTACCCTGCATCACCGCTGCCCTATACTTATCAGCTGCAGGTGGATTATCTGGCGCTTTATAGGAAGCAAGGTTTTTAGGAGAGTTGAGAACACTGATGGAAAGGCAGCGGATTTCAGTAGTCTTCGCTTTGGGTTCAATCTTTCTCAGAATTTCGCGACATATTAGAGTCATTTCTCTGCTGTATAAAATCACCATCAACGAAATGATTAGAGCATAGCTGACTGTGAGGGAAAGCTGTCTTTCCGATTTTTGCGACTCAATCAATTCCTTAAAATGCATGGATCTTTCGGAAATCGATGGAAGGCAATTGCACTGTCAGTCGAATTCGATGAGGCAGAACCACCATCACAGCCCACTGCTACACACTTGTTAACAATTTCTGCGATGTTCTACTGATTGTGTTTGTTATCAAACAATGTTTCTGATATTAAAAATTTCACAGCTGAATTTGTCTATGGATTTTATTGGCTTGATTATCATAGCCTTTGACATTGCATTGTAGCAATAGAAATTAACAACACCATAGAAAGTCTACTTATATGATTGTGGATTACACATGATTGCTAGCAGTCTTTGCTTTGACATTTTATAACTTAAAAATGTCTATGTGTAAGATGAAATCATAGTCGCAAAATAATTTATAGGAAGCTATGTAAAATTATCATTACCAGATGATAAAACCTCCAGTGGTATTGGAAATTTGATAAATTGCCTTAGCGATCAGTCCAGGTGATAGTATTCCAGCTGTCCATGGATGTAGGTTACAAGAAATAGGCTTTTTGCCACCCGGAGTCGGAGTCCTATCAAACCCCTGAATCGGAGTTCTATCAAAATGATGGGACTCGCATCCCTGCCTTGCATTCTCAGCTTTCAAAAAAAGAAGCCATGATAAACTTGCGTCCGTTGCTTAGTTTGCTGAACAGTAGTGTTTGAAGTGTGGTAATTACCGGTAATTTATCGGTAAGATTGAAATAAATTACCGATACACAATTGTCCTTTTTTCGGAGTTTCCTCATTATATTTTGCTATGACAAAAATTCCAATACACTCGCAATTCTCAGGTATCCTAAAGAATTTAGAGCTTTTTATAATTACTTAATCATAGCTTATGTATCGAATCTATAGATGTATTCAACCAGGTGTGCATGAATAATTCGATGTTAATATCTATACCTACAGAATTAGACCGGTCGTCTCTTCTTCTGCTTGACTAGAAAGGAAACATAGGAACATGTAACGTTAATAAAATGGCACAATCTGCTGACATATTACCACAGCAATCGAACAATGAGCCGCCAGTTCGATATTAAATACGCCAAATTGTGCGAAGCTTCATTGACTGTTATCAACCGGATCACACAAGAAAGAGACAGTTGATGTCAAGTTCTACAGAGAAGTTTGTGAGCGTTTTTTCGTGCGCCTGCTATTTTTTTTCTAATAATGATCGGTGGGCCCAACATTATCGAGAAAACTTTTGCGCAATGATCTGAATTCTTCGAATCTGAAGGAATTGTGACGATCGGAGCATTTTGAAGGAATTCACAGCATGTTCCTGCATGTGCCATTGCTTTGAATCAGTTTGCACTTCTAGCAAAGTGATGCGCTTAAACAATCTAATTATGTGATTATACCATTCACTTTGCCATCACCAACCCCTAGCAGTAGGCTACTAAAGAATGCCTGAATTTATCAAATTCCACGCTAGATTGCTATCTCTTCAACACGCATTTAAAATCTTCTAATTCTGGTCTCTCATCGGTTGAGACGATCACTATTGCTCTCTTATCAATGCCTTTAAGCACCTTTATGATGATTGTAGCCTGCGCGCGTATTGTCCAGTTTTACCAGGTGGCTACAATAGGGACGATATCTGCATATTCTCTCCATTGATGATCTCTCTCTCATATTATAGTAACATATATTACTAATTATACGTGGTGTGTTCGAAAACCTCGTGGACTCGAATATAAATTTTTATATTCCAGTCAATGTTTCATGTCAATTTACACGCAATGGTCATACTAGCACTTATACAGGTGGAATTTCTTACTAATTTTCAATATACATGTAACTACCTTCACAACCAATGCACTTCTGCACCCGGTCCACAAGTTCATCGAAGGCCAAGAGAAAGTGTTCAGGTGACAATACGTTAAAATATTCTTGCGCATATAGTCGCAGAGCATCTTTTATTTGAAAGTGCTGACCACGCAAATGTTTTTTTTAAGTGTCAAAAAAGAAAGAAGTCCGACGGGGCTGTATGGTGGGTGCATCAATGGTTCAAATCCGAAGTCCTGCAATGAACGCCTTGTTTTCGCAGCGGAATGAATTGGTGCATTGTCGTGGAGAATCCAGTACGGCAGATTCCGACGCTTTCGACGAGTGTAGCGGACTTTCAGTAGAAGGTCAACATAATAATCGGCATTGATCTTCAGGTCTCTGTCCGCGAAGTCCATAAGTTCGACACGTTTGAGGTCCCAAAACAAGGTCAGCATGAAAGACCGCCCGTGAGTCGATCCAGATCGCATCATCCTTGAGGGCTTCTCATCCGGAAATTTCCACTCTTTACTCTCTCTTTTGCTTTCTGGTATGAAAACGCTTAGCGCAGTCTCGTCTTCGGTGAGAATGTTGAACTTGAAGTGGTCTCCACACAGAATTCGACAGGTCGTCTCTTCTTCCGTTTGACTAGAAGGGAAACATTGGAACATGTAACGTTAATGAAATGGCACAATCTGCTGACTAAATACCATAACAATCGAACAATGAACAGCCAGTTCAACATTGTTACACTCTGGCCATGCATATGCATTAACTGTGGTAGTTTCAGTTACATCAACATGAAGTTCTAAATCACTTGCATTGCGTCCTCATGTAAGTGCAGTTGATGCAATTTCACTTGTTTCAACTGCTGAATAAAGAAATACCATAGACATCACTTTCTTAGATAGCGTTCGAGCTCCTCACAGCTTGTGTAAGTTGTATGAAACACAGATAGCGTCAGACTGTCTGACAAGGTATTTCCACATTTTACACACGCTGAAGTTTGTATGAAAGGCTCTGTCTCAACACAATTTTGTGACGCTATTCTAACTTCGAACGCTGACAGCGCTAAGATAGCGTTTTCTAGCGCTATAGTAGAATAACACTGCCCGCCTGCATAGATTGATCTGTTGATTATCT
The DNA here is from genome assembly GCA_907163375.1 of Prostheceraeus crozeri. NCBI lineage: Eukaryota > Metazoa > Platyhelminthes > Polycladida > Euryleptidae > Prostheceraeus > Prostheceraeus crozeri. The sequence continues at coordinate 38,779 of CAJQUW010014671.1, read as the reverse complement.
GACCCAAGATTGCTATGGCTCGTAATTGTACATTGTGAATGTAACCGTAATTTCAACTTGTTCTGTTATCCAGATACGCTAAGATAGCGTTTCTTTATAACATAGCTGATAATCTCTTTGTACAACAGCGAACACAATAGATTCTGTTGCCAGTCAAGACTTTCACACCTAGTTGCGTTGGAATAAGGGAATAGACAGAATGAATGCCCATACAAATTCATAGCGTTGTATTGTTACTCTTTCATAAGTGTCTTCTTTTGATAAAGCAGTTGCTGATTGTATTTGATATGAAATCTATTCTTTAATGATTGACTTGTTAATAATTCTCATCACTAATATATAAATAGGATTTCTGAATTTTACCCTAAGCACATCTGATCACAATGGCAGACCACAGCTTTGACGCTAGTCGATTTTCCATTGCGTCGTCTCAGGACATGTTGACCCTGGACCTGAGATTGACCCTGGAGGGAGATTAGTTGGGGAACCAAGTAATCATTTTCTTGTGTTGTGGAAGATTGTTGGTTTCTCCAAGTGGCCCAATCTTCATATAACTTTGTGCACCAGGAACTATTTCTAACGGTGTTCTTTGACCGTGAACATGAAACAACGCGATCAATCTTCCACAACACAAGCAAATGATTACTTGGTTCCCCAACTAACAGATTTGTGGACGGCTCCAAAGGCTGACATTTCAAGAGCTTTGAAACATTTTATATTCGAGATCCGACGGCAGGATGGAACCGATTATCCTCCCAATACTATTTACAATATTGTTTGCGGATTGGCCCGATTTATCCGAGAAGAAAGACCCGACTGCAATATAATGGATAAGGAGGATTTCAATTTTGTGCAATTTGTCCGTGCTTTAGATGCCTGCATGAGAAATCTCACTTCTCGGGGCATCGGATTGTAATGTTTTCAGTTAGGGTCGCATGCACATCAGTATTGACTTTGCCGTATGTACATGTCAGAGAATCAAAACAAGCACTTCGTGGTCGAAACTAGTTCTGTGTATTTTTCATAAATTTCTCCAATAACAAAGTTCATTAGAAGTTAGGGTATTTAAAGGAACAGTTTGCTGTGAACAAACAAACGTCATATAATGTCATAGATTTCACTATGCCACATATTCCCTCCTGTAGGAAAAACAAATGTCAAATGTTCGAAAATGTCAAACACGCTGCATTAACGCTAGAGCGTAAAAGATTTGATAACGGACTTCACGTGACACCATCCGTTTACAAAATGTTCATCACTTCGATCACAACCACAGCTAGTAGTAGATAAAGAAAATTCTCGTTTTCGCACATGTCTTCGTCTTCTTGTACTTTGTCGCCTTCCTCCATTCTCGTCTTGCACTACGTCTCGCACGGCACCACGCACTTCTCGCGGAACGTCCGGCAGCTCGCATTCTTCTTCCATCCTGCTGTTCGATCGATCAGTCGAACACATGCTTCGTGTGCCACTTCTGGCCATCATCGAGATGACAGACCGACTGCCAATGTTTCTTGAGACTTTTAAACCACGCTTGATCTCTCCTGATCTCGGATGCTTCACACAGACTCGGTCACCTGACCTGAATGGCTCTTCGAATCGAACTTTCTTCTTGGGTTTCACATGAACTAGTGAACTGAGCTGTGTTCGCATTTCCCTATTGTGAAGACGAAAACTGGGAGACTGAAGAGTTGTTGAGTGTGGCGAGGATCGGTAGGTAAGAAGGAACTGACGAATGTACTGAGGTACTGGAGTCTTCTGAAACAAAGCCAACTCGATCTGTTCAGCCAGTGTGCGGTTAAATCTCTCTACGACGGCATTGGACTCAGGATTGTAAATGGGTGCGCGAATGTGGACAATATTTCTCTTGCTACAGAAAATCAGAAAACGATGTGGATGTAAACTGAGCACCATTGTCGGACAACAGCTCTTCTGGAAATCCTTCCCTCGAAAAAATACCATCCAAAACTTCAATGACTTTATCAGTTCAACAGACGACGCAAAGGAAACTTCAGGCCATTTACTGTGGAGATCAATCACAACAATTGCATATCTTAGATATGAAGGCAAGTAGTACATTGGACCCTTAATGTCAATTGACACACGCTTCACGGAAACTCTGGAAGAGCAAATTTTCTTTTGAAGGTGCTGGACCACTTTTGAAAGTTTTGCTTGCCATCTGGCAATACACTGCAGTTCCTAATCTTTTCTTCGATTTGCTTGTCTAGTCCTGGCCACCAATAATAGACCTGAGTCTCGTCTTGGTTTTCTGAATACCCATGTGAGATTCATGTTGCTATGTCAATCAAATTCGTCTCTAGGCCAGAAACTGGAGGCAGAACTACTCTTCTTCCTCTCATAACTGATGCTGAGGTGAATGGAGAGTTCATCTCCGGAATCAGAAAATAGGGCTGCAATTCGGTAGGCATGTTCTTCTTGCTTGGCCAACCTGTTTCAATGAAATTTCTTATCCTAGGACAGATTGGACATGACTCGCACGCATCTTGGAAATTTTTTACTGACATGGACTGAAACAATAGCGTAAAGTCTTCATCCTGATACATCCGATAGCAAGTAAACCATGTCCATCACATTCGGAAAACGAGAGCAGTAATCGGGAATTGTGGTTATCACAACCTCGCTTATATTGCACATCCCCGAAAATTGAACGCCATGAGTCTTGGTTGCCCAGCGAGCTAGTCGCAAACGCATTACGGTCAAAAACCTTTCTTGATAGAGAAAATCATGCGCGAAGCGCGTTCATGGTCAGTTTCAAGCACAAACTTTCTTCCTAAAAAAGGTTACGGTCTCCATCTCTCGCAGGCCCAATACTAGCGCAAAGACTTTCTTCTCAGTTGTGGAAAACTTCTTTTCTGATGCTGTGAGCTCTTGGATGCAAATTCAACTTTTCTCTTTACCAAAATGTGGGATACAATAAATCGAGAGCGTAGCTCCCGACTAGTCCAACAATTTGATGCATCAGTCGACACAATGGACCCCCAACGGCTGAATGGCATCAAAAGGTGATTGTTGCTAGGGCAGAACTTTGACTTATAAGTAGCTTCATTTCCTGTCAAAAGTCACCTTGAGCTTCTGAGGTTCCACCGTGAACTGTGGAGAACTCCCCCTAACACAAAACACGCATGAGGTTCTACCAAGGTTTGAAAAAAATTTTTGAATGTGTTTTTGCGTAAAAACCGAAAGCACCCAAGTCGTGCGGCAAGCTCAGTGAATGGACGTTGGGGCGGGGGACATCCGATCAGTGCCTTTCTTTGACCTTTTCTACATGAGGGCTTGATGCCATGTCTGTCAATAATCGTGTCCTAAGTATGTGATCTTGCTGGAAACCGTAAATGCACTTGGCTTCTATTCAGCATTCACATTGTGGTCATTCAGTCGGTTCTTGCACTGCCTTTAATCTCTGGTTGGTGGATTTCTCCAGTTAGAAGGTCCCTGTTGTAATGTGACCAAAAACGTCATTCCAGGTAGCATACAACACCGTCAATACCTTTCAGAATCTTGGACATGACGGCACCTGGGAAAGCAGTATGGGACATGAGGGCCCAACCTCAGTAAGGGCATCGCTTGATGCGGAAACAAACCGTCACGGTACTATGAACGTAGTCAAATCTCGGACTTTCTATATGGAGAGTCGTCCGAGTGGTAGTTGCATAGTATGCCTTTGACAAAATCTAGCTTTGAAAAAGTCGAAGAATCCTTCATGGAGTGCAGTCACTTCCTCAATCCTTGGGAGGCGGATATGCCATCAACAAAACGGACAGCTTGATTCATCGGCTCGCAAAATCAACACATACGCTAGCTTCCCGTTCGCGCCCTCTTTCTTTTCTGTTTCCTTATCCTATTCTGTACTTTGACCAGGGTTGGAAATCCACTCAGATGCCTCAACTTTCTCAATGGATCATCGGCAGCAAGTAAACGCTTCACTTCATTCAAGAGACCTGATTCCGAATCGAGATAAGGGAATTTGGCGCAATGACTGGCGCACAGGTCTAACATCCGAGTTTACACGAACTTTGTGAGTGTAGGCCATTTGTATGCATCTAGTAGGCTAACGGACATCTGGCTGAGATTAGCAGGGGATAAAGTGAGTGATGTCAGACGAATCACTTGTGAAATTTGCAAAAGAATCAGGATCAGCATGAGAAACCTGAGCAGTGGGTCTGACATAACTCGTCTGTCAGATAGAATTTGTAGACACTGAAGGTACATGTGGTGGATCAATTGTCTGCGGAGAGGAGTTCGAGGAAGAAATACAGGCATGCATTACATGTTGACAATTCAAGTTCGATCTGCTGGAGAAGTAGATCCCAAAAGATCTTTTCTTATTACTATGAAAGCGGTCTCATCAAGTTCACGGCCAAACAATACTTCCTTCTCTCTCAGTGAGACAACAACGAAAGCGGTTTACTGTGTAACTCCTCTTTTTGCCGTCAGCAGAAGTGCAAAAAATTTCTATCTTTTCCCATCACTTGAACTCTTTCTCTCTGTATAAGTGAACACTCTGATGGCACATTGATGAAGCGCATCCTGAATTCTCTTCTGAAGGACCACAAACGTTGACAGAAACTTGATGTGGATAATGAAGGAAGATATATGTAAAATAAGTTAAATGAATAAATAGAACTAATATATCTAAATAGGAAATAAATAATAATGTGATAGGAATGTAATGAAATTAGAAGAAGAAATGGACATAGGGGAAAAATGAGGGGGATGAAAATTTAAATGAATGAAAAAAATGAATTGTATAGAGTGTTGAATGAGAAATGATAATAAAGAAGATATAAAAAAAAATGGACAATTTGGAATAATGATGTTTTGAATTTAAATGGAGGTAAATTAATAGTGGAAATGATGAAAAAAAATAAGGTTAGGAAGAGAGAGAAAATGATGAAAAAATATCAAGTAGGATAATTAAGAATGAGGATATCATAATTGATAAGAAATTAGAAATGATATACTGATGTTAATGCCACAACCGGTATCATAAAAACACCTGAGAGAACCTGGGCTCTGCACAATCAAAACTCGATTGTGAATCTTCTCATCGTTGATTAGGATTTTTTTTTGGATTACCCAACATTGCAAATTGTGCATGCGACAAACAGTGGAATCTTCATCTGGCCCATCGGTGATTTCATTCACTCTAACAACCTCTACTCCTGGATATGACACGGTGTAGAATCGACTTGGGAGCTCGATGCGTACTGTTGACTTTGACTGACTTCTAGGTCGACTGCTACAGTTGGGGGGGGGAAACTTTTGAAAAAAGTGACCCATCTCTTCTCTAAAAAATTGCAAAACTTTCTCTTGGCAGGCACTTGCGTTATACGTGGCAACATGCCCTGTGGGAACGCATCTTGCTAATATCAACAGATTATCTGGCGAGGTAGCGATTTTGTGGATAACTTTTTTAAAGGTTCATTTTCGTGTAAAAGCTATCTCCGCATGTCGATAAAATGGTACATCATTTATCCAAAAACATGTGTTAAAATTAAAAAATAGGACAAGGTGGCGTGAAAAAAGTTGGCTATAATTAGTTTGGTTTAAAGTTATTTTTAGTTTACTACTGACGAGCTGAATTTTTTTCGCCAACCGGCGAAAATCTGGATTATTGTAGCAACTAATTAGTGGTAAGTAGTAATGTTTCGTATATTACCTTCACATGAAAAATATATTTGTCATACACAGTCTGATTCTGATAAAACTGGGAATCTTTTTTAATTCACGTAAGGCTTAAACTAAAAAACGTATTTATCTTCCTCTTAACATGTATTGCAGTAAATACTATGATAATTATTCAAATATTTGTCATTGTTGTAAATTATTGAATGTCAAGCGATGTTATGAAAAATTGATATATGCGGATTCTCTATTTTCTTATCATTATCAAAGAATGATAGTCTGCACTTATTTCTTAGATAGATTAGCTCATATGTGGGTGATGTGTGAGGAGGTGAGGGAGATGAGATAGTAGCCTCGGCTTGTAGAGGCGGGAATGTACTAAAGAAAATAAGACGAGTAGAAGTCAAAAGTATAATGGTGCCATTATAGGAGCAGCGAATTTGTCGCCTGCAGAATATCGCCGCAAATATGACTGAAACTTTAGCATGAGTTTCTGCAGCTGACATTCGCCAGTTTTTCAGCAAGATTCGTTCCCACAGCCTGTGGGAAACTGGCTCTCTTGCTAAATATCAACAGATTATCTGGCGAGGTAGGCGATTTTGTGGATAACTTTTTTTAAAGGTTCATATTTCGTGTAAAGCTATCTCCGCATGTGGAACCATGGTGGTCATCATTTATCCAAAATGTGTAAAATTAAAAAAAGACAGGTGGCGAAAAGTTGCTTATAATTAGTTGGTAGATATTAGTTTACTACTGCGAGAGCTGATTTTTCGCCAACCGGCGAAAATCGTGGATATTGTAGCATCTAATTAGTGGTAAGTAGTAATGTTCGTATATTACCTTCACATGAAAATATATTGGTATATCAGTCTGATCTGATAAAAAAAAAAGGGCTCTTTTTTAATTCACGAAGGCTTAAACTAAAAAAAGTATTTATCTTCCATAAATGTTGCAGTAAATACTATGATATTATTCAAATATTTGTCATTGTTGTAAATTATTGAATGTCAAGAGATGTTATGAAAATTGATATATGCGGATTCTCTATATTCTTATCATTATCAAAGAATGATAGTCTGCACTTATTTCTTAGATAGATTAGCCATATGTGGGTGATGGTGAGGAGGTGAGGGAGAGAATAGAGCCTCGGCTGTAGAGGCGGATTACTAAAGAAAATAAGAGAGAAAGTCAAAAGTAAATGGTGCCATATAGAGCGCGAATTGTCGCCAGCGAATATCCCGCAAATATGACTGAACTTTAGCATGATATTCTGCAGCTGACATTCGCCAGTTTTTCGCAAGATTCGTTCCCACAGGGTGCTTATCAGACCCACAACGATAGCATCGCGTGTGCTGGTTACCTGAACTGATATGCTTACTTGATTTTTGCTTGTGACCTTGAAAACGATCACGCTGTCTAGACGAACGGATTTGGAGTGCTGCATGACTAGAAACAGATCCATGTGACCTAAAAGTGGAGCTTTCTTGCGTGACACGCTCATACTCTTTGGCAATGTCGACAGCGCCTGCGAACGTCAGCTTGCTGTCATCTTGAAGTAAAAGCTTCTCTCTAACCCGGTTGTCATGAACACCTATAATGAATTGTCCAAGCAGTGATTCGTTGAGCGGGTCTGTACTAACCTTAAACTCGCAACTGGAGGCAATCTGCCGCAAATCAGAAGTGAAACTCTCGATCGACTCGCCCTGACGCTGCATGCGCTCATGCAGTTTGAGTCGGTATGTCCACTTAGAGGTGGATCCCACAAAGTAGTTCTTCATGACCTTCTTTAGGTCGGCAAGTTTAGAAACACTGGAGCTGTCAAACGTGTACAAGATCCTCTGACCTTCCGATCCTAGGCACGAGATCAACAGAGCCCTACACCTAGCTTCCTCAGTGGTGACATCTAGTCCTACGGCAAGCAGGTAGTTGTCGAAAGTACGTATCCAAGTATCCCATGCAATGGGTGGGTCGCCTGGAGTGTGAAGGAAAGGGGTGGGCGCAGGAACCCAGTAATGACGCTAGCCATAACTCAAAAGAAAAAAGAGCAGCTCAGTCCTAGAACTTTAGTAATGCAAATATTAGTAAGTTTTGTCAAATCCTATTCCTACTTTAGTAAATGAATTAGTAATTGCATAGAAAGAACTTCACACTCTCAGGATATCAAACATCCTAGTCGCCAATGTAATGTTTTCAGTTAGGGTCGCATGCACATCAGTATTGACTTTGCCGCATGTACATGTCAGAGAATCAAAACAAGCACTTCGTGGTCGAAACTAGTTCTGTGTATTTTTCATAAATTTCTCCAATAACAAAGTTCATTAGAAGTTAGGGTATTTAAAGGAACAGTTTGCTGTGAACAAACAAACGTCATATAATGTCATAGATTTCACTATGCCACACGGATCCCATCACAAGAGAGCTGATCCGATATCAGAGGATAGTGAGGCGAAACTATGCGATACCAATGCATTTTCCTTACATGATGTAGAAGTAAACGGCCCGCAATAGTCCATTTCCAACTGTAAAGTTTTCGGGCTCAGAGCGTGCGACGAGCATCGCCAGATGCAACTAGAGCAATTCACGTTTTCAGAAGACGACCATGGGAAATTTGTTGAGTACACGTGTCGCGGCAACAAAGTCTTTTCCGGTGGAATCCGCGATCGCAAGATACAAAACAAGTGTGTTCGACAATACGATAGCGATAACAATCGATCGGTATATAAGATATTGAAACTTTACGTGAGCCGGCTTCGAAGCATGGGTGTTTTTACGGGAGCATTTTACCGTCGACCACTACGAAACATTATCCCAGACCAGCCCAGATTCGCCACTTCTCCCGTTGGAGTCAATTCCATCAGAAAATTGTTGCCGGAGGCTGCATCCATAGCCGATATCAAAGGATACATCACGGCACATTCTGGCAAAGTAACATGTGCGACAAGGCTATTCCGAGAAAATGTAGACGAGCAGTTAATAAAATCAAGAACTGGGCATCGAAGCAATGCTGTTGAAGCATACAAAAAGGACCGGAGCAAGAAGTGATGCTTAGCAGCCTTCTAGACCCGCCTAAACCAAAGACTAAATTATGTAATTGCTTTCATACATCCATTGATCAAATTGATTTTGATTTCAGTATAAATGTGTCTTTCTAAATTAATAAATTAGATCTGGAATTAATTGTTTTCTACAAATCTGAAATTGTGACAGTAGGCTACATTGATATGAATTAGAAAACAAAAAAAGCTGAATAAGTTTTAATACTGATGTTGGAAGTCATGTAACTTGACAAGTAGTAAACATGCAAAAACATTCCGCCAAAAAGGTGCATAAAATGAGATAGCTTTCATTTACAATTACAGACAACAACCTATTTCCTATTGTGTTAAGTAGCGTTTCTCAGAACTTCAATAAATAGCGCATAGATTGGCGCTTCATGATAAAGAATAGCGCGTTCTGAAATACTTAGTTTGTCGGATAACGCTATCATAGCGCTAAGATATCGGCTAAGTGTGGTGATAAATCGCTTACATTACTCTGTCGAAAAAAAAAACAGTGTAACAATTCGGTTGCAACACTCGTTTGTCGATCTCGGGCTTCGCCCTCGATCGTCACTCGTGATGCAACCTTCAATTAAACACGCCAAATTGTGCAAAGTTTCAGTGACTGTTATCAACCGGATCACACAGCAAAGAGACACAGACGATCTCAAGTTCTACAGAGAAGTTTGTGAACGTTTTTTTCGTGCGCCTGCTAACTTTTTTTGAAATGATCGGAGGACCTAACATTATCGAGAAAACTTTTGCGCAATGATCTGAATTCTTTGAATCTGAAGGAGTCGTGGCGATCGGAGCATTTTGAAAGAATTCAGAGCAATCCGCAAGCAACGCACGACTATTTTTCCTATCTCTGTAGGGTATTAAAAATTTCTTTTTGCCCACTTATTAAGTTCCTGCATGTGCCATTTGTTTGAACCAGTTTGCACTTCTAACAAAGTGATACGAGTAAACAATCTAATTCTGTGGGTCTCCATGCTCCTGTAATAATCTTAAAATAATTCACAGCCATCCAAACGTTGATCCATCATTTCTCTTGTCAAAAATCGCGTAACAAATCTTGAAGACAGTTTCAGAACGCCTATAGCTTGAGGATTCGATTACACAAATCCAAACTGATGTTGACACGTGTCGATAATTCTCGGATAGTGATTCTTTTGTTGTCTTATGTGGTCGTAGAAATCTCTTGTTCCTTGTTGTCTCTGATCTTCATTGGTCGCCCTCCGCATTTTTCATCGAAAACTGATGTTCGACCTCCAGCAAATTCTCGCATCCAATTGTAGACGAAGCTCTTGGATGGACTTTCTTCTCCATACACATCACGTAGCTCACTAACAATTTCAGAACCAGTTCGTCCCTTCCTTCTCAAGAATCGCACTATTGCTCGGAATTCAGCCTTCGAGGTCGTCATATCGGATGGAAATGAATGAATGAACAACAAGACTGGAAGTGACTCATCAATGTACAAACTTGGGTGCATTACACTGAAATCAATCTCAGAGTTACTGAGGTCAAAACATATGACTGAAACTAGGTTAATTTGTGTCTAGACTGTCCTACTGTCAAACAAAGTAAAGCGAGACTTGATTTCTTATTGTTTTCTTTTCGAGTCCACGAATTTTTCGAACGCACCACGTAGTTATCAAAATACATTTCTTGAAACAATATTGTCTCCATCCATGTATCTAAACTTACCACGCATCTAACATTGACAACTAGTTTTGATTATATTTATAGAAAGCTAAGGGTCTGCAGTGTATAATTTACAAAATATTATAGAGCGTGTGGCCTTTCCCTAGAACAATGTTTATTTGCCGTCAAACTTTTGATTATTATGGTCTATTTGGGTGAAATACCAACAAACGTCTTAAAAGAGTCAATTTTTCATTTCTTAATTGCAATATCTATGACAAAGAATAAGACGTTGAGTAAAAATCAAGCTTTCATCAGAATCAGATTAATCCAATTGTGTATGTAGTTGAAATCAAAACATTTTGGAGCGCTCGATTTGAAGTTATACGGACTTGAATATAAATTACCGGCAATTTACCGATAAATTACCAGTAAATTACCAGTAAATTACCGGTAAGGTAACTTAAAATAAATTACCGGTAATTTTTAAACACTACTGAACAGGGGTCAGCGCTCAATTTAGCCTACAAATCGTAATTTTTCAATGAGAAAACATATGAGTCCAGAATTCTTGAGTATATGTAAGTAACTTCTTCAATTTTTCTCATGACCGCAAAATTCTGTTCAATGAATGGTTGAACATGAAAAGTGAACATTTTGCGGTGACAAAGCACAGACGCGCCTTCGCTAGTTGTAATTGTGCGTCACCTTGCATCGGGAATATGATGTCTTCAGCCATTAAAGTCACGAATCTGTGATAACATTACGGCATCACTATCTATTTCCCACTCCGATTCGATGACCTATCAAGAAAGCTCAGAAAATACTCATTCGTTCGTGCTTGATTCGTCATCATGATCACATGCTTTTATATTAAAAAAACTATTATTTGCAAATTGGGCGATTTTCATATTTGTTCCACGCACTGTCCAGCTGACACAAGCTTATCATCGCTCATTTGATGTATGGCTCGTTGCTGTGCGACACGATTGGAAAGCATGATTATCTATTTGCATTTCTTTATAATAAACTGGCATACCTCTGTAGTTAAACGTTTTGCGGTAAAATTCAAAATGACATCGCCATGATATATCACTCTTTATGTTATATGATTGATTGCCATTTTTGACAATTTTTGCATTCAAGTCATAGGAGCAAAATGTTTTATTTGCACCTTTACGCTAAAGAATTTCTGATTCACAATTTTCTGCCAGGATCGAGAGCAGCTATCATGTATGGTCTTCATTCTCATACGATGATGAAAATCATCCCAGCAGCCATTTATAATAGAATATAATGCTTACTAATTCAAATTATTAATTAAAGTAGTCCTAATGAGTACTGATGGCGTTCTCCAATCCGCAAGTGTACATATGCAATATGCTTCTGTAACCATTGGATTAATCAATTCTTAAAAGAACTCAATGGAGCTTTCTCGTGGCAACGAATTAAAATTGATCAGCTTTGGCCCAATATCTGGTAAAAGTGGAAATCTTAGATCTGTTAATAGACTGTTAATATACTAATACCATAGATTCCAAACATTGCCGCATACATGTTCAAAGTAGATGATAGTCTTCATGATAGTCTACTTGTAAATATGTTACTGATTGCATCGATTCTAGCATTAAAGCTATCGCGCCCAGTCATTCAATAATGATTCCAGAAATTAATACAAAGCAGAATGTTAACATTCCCTATCTGTCGCCCAGTGGTCTCCGTGGCACAGTGGTTTAGTGCTTGACCTAGCGATCTTTTGGTCCATCAGAGGTCGAGCCCCGAAGGTGTCATTGGAAGTCGGCAGGAAGGGCATCCGGACTAAAAGTACTACAACACTCCATAAGTCTGACTATGTCAGCACCGTCCAAGCCCCAAGTATGGGGAGTAGTGACGTAAAAGCTTCATCTGTCACCCAATGAGGACCCGAATTCTTTAGTCAGACAATTTTCTTTCGGATGAATCATCGCACGCTGGTCAAGGCACAATAGAATAATTTAGCCATCTTCTACTCCACATCACGATCTTTATTCATCCATTAGCCATGGATTATTTATGTGCCAATGTGATCAAAAGCGGCTCGCATTTATGTAACACATAATTATTCACCCCTTATTTTTTTCGTTTTTCAGTTCTAAAGACTGTACTTTTTCAGCTCTAATTTCAATCTGTTTCGACTATGAATAGCCTACATTAGAATTGCTTATTTAACGTCCAAGCATCCCATGTGGTTTTTGACCTGTTTTTCTTGAGTCCTGGCTTATCTTTTTCCGCTCGAAAACAGCTGCTCATGTTCAGAATAATGCATGACGAAATAAAGTTACATTGTTAATTTCTCAAACCCGGGATTTTCTTCCTCCAATCAAGGGATCAGAATCCCCTTTGATAGGGTATAATGTACACTGTATGATTTAATGTGGGTGAAGGCATGAAACACTTTCATGCATAAGTCGATTTTTTTCTATTTCCGATTATTTCATTGACTATGCTACTGAAGAAGCGAAAATTCGGTAGGCCTACGTGGACCAATTCACTCAGCAGAGTCCTCATTACTGCCATATTTTATGTTATGTCAGTTTTCTGTATATTTTCTTTACTCAGTATGCCTCGTGAACGATCTGTCAACGTCTACATTAACCAACAATGAGAACTTCAACACAGCAACATCAGAGACGGCGAAAATCCATCAGGTATACTTGCATCCATCATAATATCCTACAACGTTCAGTGAAGACACTTTGGCAAAATAGCGGAATTTAGGTTGAAAATATATTTTAGGTAATTCTTGAACCTAAATTATCGATATCTAATCTAGAATAGCCATGCTTCTATTTATATCTCATTGCTAATTATGTGATTTCATCACCAGTTGATCATGATGAAACTTGGAACAACGTGGAATTCTGCAGCACATAATGCATTGCGCGTATATCAGAAGTGTTTTCCAAATATGGACACTAAGTGCGTGTGCTGATCAGCAATGTTCTACTGTAGTGGCTGTGATTTAACAATAAGCTTCCATTTCCAATTCAGGATTCTATATTTAGACCGGAAGGAAATTGCATTGACGTCAATATGTATAAATAATCGGCACACAGCTATGTGATTCAATCAAAGCAGAATCACCATGCTAGATCGACTTGTTAGAAAGACCGGCGCTTTTTACACCTTCATTTTTCCGAAGTTCGAATGCCAACCAAATATTGAATCGTGGACCATGGATCGGAGACACATTGCAGAAGCAGTGGACATAATTAACTGTGGTCAAAACAATTTCACGCAGAGATTGAAGTCTTTGACGACGGATGAATTTCGAAGTGAGTTGGAAAAGATTGCTTCTGCGCACGAAAGAACTTCGGAGTTCTTATTCTTATATTTACTTTCCCATGGCACTTCTGATGCCCATGTTGCAACGTGTGATGGCACAATACCACTGATGGACATAATCAATTATTTCAGGGACGAAAATTGTCCAAGGTTTGCAAATAAACCGAAAATATTCATCATTCAGACTTGTCGAGGTCGTGATACGCAAAGGACTGTCAATTGTGCAACGGAGCAAATTGATGTCTTATTCCCAGAGTATTATGACAGCAAGCCTGTATGGAACACAGACTTTAATTCAGAGTTGCTTCGAATTCGATCTTCAGTCGGTAATAATATGTTCTTGGCCTATGCTACAACTCCCAGATACCGGGCATCGTACAGTCCTGACCATGGTAGTTTCTTTACGTACTATTTAACCGAGCTGATAAAAGAAAGGCGTGCAGCACAGAACATTGTCAGCCTTATGACTGAAGTAAATAGAAAAATGTCACAATGCATCTATGGGCCGTTTATTTCATGCTTTGTGAGTCGCCTTATGGATGACTTCTATCTTTAGCCATTACATATTCGTGAACCTTTTAGAATCATGGCATTTATGTATTTTTTATACTTTGGATTTATGATTATAGATTCTTTATGGAATAAGTGAAACGTTTTTCATGAACACTCAAAGCCAGAGAGGTAGACAGTTCACAGAAATATGAAGCACTTTTCTATTGATAGGAATTAATAGGTCTACTATTTCGAAAAGGTCCTCAGATTTGAGCAACCTAGATGTGACGATGAGCTTATTCAAATTAGTTTATCAAGCTTGCTGGACATATACTCAAGACATATCATTGACGGAGCGGGGTCAGCACTCAGTAGCAGAGAAGAAGAAGCGAACTTTTCGGCGCTGCATCGCATTGATTTTGTCAGTGTAAAGAAGTTGGGAAGAGGATCTATCAAAAAGCATCCCAACTTAGTCAGTTCGAGTCTAAGTCAGTACAAGCGTTGCTTTGGATATAGGTCTATGTATTCCACTCTTCCCTGGGAATATGTCATCAATCTGTATATGAGCGCGTAATCCAGGGATGCGGAGTCCCGGAGTCCGAGTCCGGACTCCGGTCTATAACTAGATCCGAAGTATAATACAAACGAATTATTTATCCTCGTGAATAGCTGTCACTGTCTTGATGGCTGTCAACGTTCTTCGTCAAACAAAAGAACAGAGACAGCATTATATGCAAAGCTTGTAATAGTTGAGGGAGTGAACCGTGATAGTGAAAAAAGGATTGTGGTTTTACTCGGTGATTTAGTAGAGAAGACAAGCCTTCATAGCCTCGATCGCACACGCACCAGAGGTCACATCAGAGACAAAAATGAAAGACTAGTTTGTTTGATAACATTACCTCGTACCTCACGTTAATCGTGTATGTGATGGCTCCTCTAAAGCGCATACTAAAATCGAAAGTGTACTCATATTATTTGGAGAAGGATGGGGGACTTTCCTGCCTGGTAGAGACAGGAGAAAAACTGTGTGAAGCACACATCAAGAAGATGGGAGGAGCCGAGTCGCATGCATCCAGCGTCAAGCGACATTTGATGAACTTTCAACGAAAAGGATTAATAATTGATGCAGCAATGATCACTAAATATAAGTTCAGGTACGTCTATAATGATCTATGGTGTAGGTTACCACAGTTTTCAAAAAAACTGGGTTATATATACTTGCCACCCGGAGTCGGAGTCCTATCAAAATGATAGGACTCCGCATCCCTGGTTTACATCCTAATTCCATACCCATTCAGTTGAAATCAAGTTAGCAATCAAATTTTCCGAATATCTGACGGAATTTGATGAATTTCTATAGGAATTTGATGACTTCCTGGCCTCTCCAGCTGGTACACAAATCAGGGATGCGGAGTCCTATCATTTTGATAGCACTCCAACTCCGACTCCGGGGGTTGATAGGACTCCGACTCCGGGTGGCCAATATATAAAGCCTAGCTTTTTGGAAAATTAACTGGTAACCTACATCATAGATCATAATAGGCTTACCTGAGCCTATTTTTAGGGATAATTTCTGTATCAATTATCAATCATTTTCGATGGAAGCTGATCAAATGTCGCTTTCAGTTGGATGCATGCGGCTCGGCTCCGCCCATCTTCTTGATGTGGCTCCACACGGTTTTTCTCCTGTCTCTACCTGGCAGGAAAATCCCCATCCTTCTCAAAAATAATGAGTGCACTTTCAATTTTAATATGCGCTCTAATTTAATATGGACCCATCACACAGGATTAATGTGAGCGTAAATGGATAATGTTCTCAAACAAACTACTATTTCATTTTTGTCTCTGATGTGACCTTTGGTATGTAAGTGTGATCGAGGCTAGGAAGTAGGGTTTACAATCCCGGGATCTCGACCCTATTTCCGAGATTAAAAATCCCGGGATTACGACTTCGAGATCTCGAAGTACAGTATATTTCATATTATTGCTAACACCTTTGACTTTCCTATTATTTTTTCATTCCAAGTGGTTTTTGTTGCCAATGATGGTCAATAGTAATTATGATGCATTGCTTCTAGATATAATAAATAAAAGCATAATTTCATCCACGGAAGGTATATTTCATAAGAAATTTTGACAGAACGATTCAAAACTTAGTGTGTCCACCTCTTGCCTGGATCACAGCTTTGATCCGGTCAGGCATAGATGCGATCAGCTTCGAACAAGTCTCTGAAATTGAGCAGTCTCGATGCCACAGTTTGATTACCTGATGTATTAATTCTTTCTTACTTGAGATATCGAACTCTGAAAGTCTCCGCTTGATGATCCCCATAGCGTCTCGATGGGAATTAGATCGGGCGAATTCCCTGGCCACCTCATAACGGGGATGTTGGATTGACGGAGGAATTCCTTGCAAATCTTGGCGGAGTGACAGGGAGCACTATCATGTATAAATGTCCCATCTCCATTGGGGAGCCATTCCATCATTTGAGGAACGACCCGTGATCGAAGAACATGCAAGTACTTCTCCTTGTTCATCATGCCCTCACAAACATGGAGCCGACCTTCGCCCTGAGCGGACATGATACCCCATACCATGACCTTTTCTGGGTGTTTGACACGCTGTTGAACCGGTCGTGGATGGTTTGGAGAATGCCAAACTTGTAGAGAATGAGATCGTTCACATTGAAACATCGACTCGTCGGAGAATCCAACCTGAAATGAAGAAATTAAATTATAAGAATTGCGATAATTTCCAGTCGATTTTTGTGGTAGGCCTATTGCCCTAAATGTTTAGATGAACTGACTCAATCATTAAATGAACGGCACTTTATCGCACACATGGAGCCTATCTGTACATTTTCAAGAATAAGATATTGATTGCTTACCTTTTTCCAGTCTTCTGCAGTCCAATGTGAGTGAGATCGAGCGAACTCAAGTCTTCTAGCACGGATGTTTCTCGTCAGCAACGGGACTCTCCTGGGTTTCACTGACTTGCAATTCCGTCTCTTCAGTGTGCGCCAAACGGTAGTTTTGCTAACATCAGGACCAACGTCACGCAGAGCCGTCTGCAACTTAGAGCATGTCGATTTCCTGTTCTTATTCAGTTGACGCAGTAGAAAGCGTTCGTTAGTGGCGGTCAGTTTTCTTTTTCTCCCACATCGTCCTTTTCTTTTATTCCGGTTCATGGCTGAAGAGTCTTCTCGGGATATCTTTGATACGGAATAATTGCTCACACCAGTTATTCTAGCAATTTGGCGTTGGGAATAAGTTGAATACATGCATAATGCTTTGACTTCGGCTACCTTCTCGGCAGCAAGATCTTTGCCACGCACCACATGCACCATCGTATGCAAAACTGATAAAATCTGTTATTGTCAGTTTTAAAGTCAACTTCAATCAATCTGACCCAAGAAATCGGACATGAGCTGACTCATCCTGCAATACTTTGTCATGCGAATTTTCAAGGCAAGGATATCTACCTGGAGCAAACAGAGTCAGAGAACAGGTTCCCGATCGATTCAGTTTGAAAAGTGCAGATTTCGCATAATTTAATAGATGGCATGACCTTCTCTAACCTCATCAAAAAATGTTGCTCTGTCTTATTACTCCGCAAAATTGCCATAGATAAGCCTTAGATATGCCTGTTATTTGATGTTATGACATATCAAACCTAAACTATCTTAATAATTGACTAATCAAATGAGGAAGTGTAATTTAGTAAAAAATCACCAAGTGTTAGCAATAATATGAAATATACTGTATTTCGAGATATTTGAAAGATTTGCCCTGAGTTCCTTCTAAGTGACATAGTTAAGAGAGTCAATGGCTTTTTTGAAAATGCATCTAAATTTTTTATGTTCAAAGTTTGATAAATTGCCAATGTGCTGTATTTGCCGAGCTAGCTGGTTAAGCCTCGTTCACACGATGACACTATTGTCGTGACATAAGTGCCGAGGAGCAGCGCGAAATCTGGGCTAAATCAATGCCGTGACACAAACCGTTCAGACGCTTAATAAACAGTGTTGTGACACTGCTACTAGTATTGCTTCTGTAAACTGAAAATACTTCGTAAATTGATAGCTGAAAGACAAATCACAACGATTTAAAATAACGACCAAAGGCCCGTTCAAGGCTCGTTCAGACAGAGCTAGGTTTGCGGTTTGCGGTCTTTGAGGGAAAAACCGTCGAAGAAACCGTCATTCAACCCAGTGAGTCTCCCGAATTCGCTCTATTGACAGGTCACCGGACTGCTACTGCAGCTGCGCTGTGTTGGTTTTCACACATCGACAACGAATTGTGTCTCGGTGATTAATTGACGGTGAAAGACAATTTGAAAAATCATCAGTTATCGACAAAATGACATTGCAGTTGTATTCATCTTGTTGTTGTGATGAAGACAACGTTTCGTTCATCAAAATCGACCCAGTGGTTCAGAAGTTATGTCAAAAAATGCATTTGTTCTCTAAGTGAATGTATGCTCAACTGATAAGTGAGTACCGTTGACAGAAAGTCTTCGAAACACAAAATTGGCGATAGCTCAGCTAATATTACATCAAATTTAACAAAATAGACTTCATTTTACTTGTCATTTCATGATTGTGAAGATGGTGCAGACAGTTGCTTACACAGATTTAGAAAATCTTTTGCCAATACTCATTATCACATCAGTTGATATTGCACTGATAGATTTTTCTCCAACATTCGGTAGAATCCGAAAGGGCATTCTCGGCGGCCGGTTTGTTCTTAACGAAATTACGGTCGAGAATGAGTGATAACACAATTCAGTGATAACACGTTACTTCGTCAATATTTTTTACAAGTTGACTAGTTTTACCTACTGTAGATGTTTGTTTAGTTCACGTTGAAAGCACGTATCGTCTTTTGAAATATTTCTTGAACCTTAATGATTAAAAACATATACAGTATATATAAATCTCGATCGAGATCCCGGGATTGCGATTAGCCAGTCTCGAAAATCCCGGGATTGAGAAAACGGCTCGAGATTGTAAACCCTACTAGGAAGGCTTGTCTTCTCTACTGAATCGCCGAGTGAAACCACAATCCCTTTTTCACTATCAAGGCTCATTCCCTCAACTTTTTCAAGCTTTGCATGCACTGCTGTCTCTGTACTTTTGTTTGACGGAGAAAGTTGATATCAAGACAGTGACAGCTATGCACGAGGATAAATAATTTGTTTGCATGTATTATATTACGGGTCTAGTTATAGGCCGGAGTCCTATCATTTGATAGGACTTCGACTCCGACTCCAGCAAAAATGATAGGACTCTGGGACTCCGACTCCGCATCCCTGTCACAAATTGATAGTTATGTCACGGGAAGGTGTCATTCAGGCCACTCGAGTTGAAATCAGAGACATACTTATTCTTTTTCTTTTCTCCCTCAGACAGCAGTCAAACGGAAAATGGTGAATTTTGATGAAATTCGGCATATTCTGATATTTTATGCCCCTCCTGAACTCATGATAGTAGATGCTGGGTCAAAAATCAATAGTCACATTTCGGGAAGTTGTCATTAGGGATCAGAGATATAGCTATTGTTTTTTGTGTCTCCCTCTGCCAGCAGTAAAGTTAACAGTCATTTTTTATAAAAATCTGACCTTTGATGACCTTCTGACCTCTTGAATAGTGGAGAAA
This sequence comes from Prostheceraeus crozeri, assembly GCA_907163375.1. Classification (NCBI taxonomy): domain Eukaryota; kingdom Metazoa; phylum Platyhelminthes; order Polycladida; family Euryleptidae; genus Prostheceraeus; species Prostheceraeus crozeri. The sequence continues at coordinate 18,978 of CAJQUW010014671.1, read as the reverse complement.
CAGTAGAGAAGAAGCGACCTGTTTGGCGCTGCATCGCATCGGTTTTGTCAGTGTAAAGGAGTTGGGAGGAAAGATTCATCAAGCGCATCCCAACTTGCTATTCGAGTCTAAGTTGCACAAACTTTGCTTTGGATATACACTGTAGGTCTAATTATCCCCCTCTTCCGTGGAGATGTGTCATTCTGTATTGTGTTTCATCTACACTGTGTGACACATTTTAGCATAAATGCCTGTCAAATCCTCTTGTCATACTGTAATAAATGTTTCTCTTGCATAAGTTAAGCAAAGTAATTAACCTGATGATGAATAGTGATATTTTCAATAGGATTTTAGAATGTTAGTACCGGGGGACAACTCATGAATTGATCATACTTGATTCTTCGAAGATTATTCATTATTATCAAGTTCTTAACTGCGCTCTGAGGAATGGTTATCCACTCCTTGACGACGATTGATTGTAAGTCCTTCATGCAGTTGATGCCACTTCTTTTAGATACTTTCCTCTTCGCCAAATCGTATCACACATATTCGATAGGATTCAGATCTGGTGAACTGAGGAAAAATGATATCATTTTGTATCATTTAATTTTTGAAAAATGATATAAAAAGATATCAAAAATTTCTGATCCGTTATATTTTCTAATCATAGATTCTTCGCATTTTGTATTGAAGCAAATTTAGTCTCTTTCGTTTTTTCTACCCATGTCCTTCCCCACTGGTTGATTCATGTAGCGAAAATCAGCCGGCTATTGTGTGTCAGTCTATCTATCACACAAATTGTTGAACAACTCATTATTGACATTGTCCTGATGTTTTTGAAGTCTTGACTGTAATCTCAATATTTTTAGCCTTTTTCGTACTTTAGATACTGTTGGCCCAACCAACCGCATATTTTAGGTGCATTCGAAATTCGAGTGTATAAAGCTTGAATCAAAACTTGCGATGTCTGATGCATAGGCCCTACCTAACTTTGATACACAAGAAACTTTGTATGACTAAACTGCTTTCTTCGGTCTTCCATTATTTGGAATGCATCGATGCTGCATGCATTAGCAATTTAATTGCTAAGAGCAGTAAAAGTATCATGGTGGCAGTATAAATCGAAAACTTCGTATGATTAGATCTATTTAGTGTGTAGGCCCTAGGCCTACGTATATTTCACTAAAAATGGTATATTTTCATTATAAAAAATAAAATGATGTAAATCATTTTATAAAATTCGTATAATGATATCATTTCATACCATTTTAAAAATAAAATTATATCATTGCCGATCATAGATGAGCTGTGTTTTATGAAAGATTGAATCCGACAGTCTGCTAACGATGCATTAAAAAATAGTCTGTGTACTGGCGAAAGTATTCATGTTTTCCGAATTTCACGAAGGATTTCATAATTTGTGCTTAAGATAGTCAGATCGCTCCCAGAACATTAATTAAGCCAACCTCCCAAACTATGCATGTCTTATCTGGAGTCATTAGCTTTCATTATCTCATCTGTTCTTATTAATTTCCAACCGCCAGTTTCTTCCTAAATCGCTTTCCTCCAAATTTCTCTCTTCATCCAATTTTTTAACCAATTTCTCTCAATCTCATTCGTATTCTCAACAAACGGCCTCCGTTTTCCTCAAGCCTGGGATTATTACTTTGTTGGCGATGGACGGTCAATCTATTCGGCAAGATTTCACCAGTTTGACCTCTAATGCGGAAACCGCAGATCCATTGTCGAGATACGTTTCTCTGTCTAAATAAACTTCTCGAAGATGTTGATGATAAGACTATATTATTCCGCAACGTTTTGACTTTGTAGCTCTAATAATCGTAGCATCCCTCACAATTTGGGGATAGAAGCGGATAATTGTTGTCTGCAGCATCTAGGGATTCTTTAATACCACATGGGCTTTCAAATAGTTATATTATCAAAGGGATCGAAATCGCATAAAAAACAATTATTTCAAGTTAAATAATGGATACTATCCCCCCCCCAACTTTCTGGAACAGCCATGTGGACAAAAATGGCCCCTACTTTCGCTTCCCTGACAATTGGGCTATTTTGGAAATGATTCTTTATACATGTACTTTGAAAAACCAGTGGAATGAATCAATGGTAAACTTATCTAAAGCAATGGACTCGCTATCTAGACGATTGGTTTTTATTATGGTATTACGTAGAGGATCTAGAGCTGCTGAAAGAATTATTGAACAATTTAAATCCATATATCAAATTCACAGCTGGATTTGATCCATGATCTATTGATTTTTAGGACGTCCACGTTTATTGGAAAAGTGATGCAATAAACATATTTTTCTTAAGCCTACAGACAGTTTTAACTACGCTCCTTTTTTCTGTAGCTGGACTTCCAAATCATGTTCCTAATACGCTAGGTGACATGCCACGCGTAATTCACGCGTAATTATGGAACATCCCAAACATCCGAGGTTAAGGACATTCTATTCTTCTACCCGCGTACATACGCGCTGCACTAAGAGTCAGAAATCAATTGATCTGATGCTGCTAAAACATGGGGAATGTTTATGAATACGCGCTGGCGAGTGTTCATAGTTTGCACGTCGTCTACGGTTGTCTGCGTTGCCGCTTGAACCACGGATGAACCGCTAAGCATGTTCTGTCTTCCCTGAGCATGAAATTGAGGTCCTGTCATATTGTTTAGCCTCTGATACATGCAGACACATGAGACGCAAAGTCTATATAACAGGACTGCCAATTATATACTAACTTACATAACAGATGTTGCAGCAATGTCCCGCATAGCCACGTATGTCTAGGGTCATATGTAATTACGCGCAGTTTGCGCGTGAATTACGCGTAATTGAGCGTGGCATGTCGCCTAGTGCGGTGTTTTTGTGACTTTTATTATTGGTTACGATCGATTCATGTTGCCCCATCACATAAATTGATTCATAGAATAAAAATGATCAAATGAAGGAAATTTATTAAAGTCAGACATACGAGGGTTATGATGACCTGCCCAAAATGAAAACAGTAAAAATTTTCGAAATTGACATCGACCGGCCATTGATTTTGCCAATCTTGCAATCAGGATAGATCTTGCTCAGCTTGCATGACAAAGCGATAATCGTATGCATGAAAGATTTATCTAGATTTTCATCATCTTTACGAGAATTGTCGCAAAATAATGTCGTAGAATTGCCAAAAATATAAAGCACTTCCTGTAAGCCGAATATTGTTGCATGTTTTGAATGTATTGTCTTGGCTATTTGTCATGCTTTGAACCTGAATGAAATTGGCGTTACCTTTTTACCTGAAGATAGTTAACAAATGTGAACAAAAACTGAATTGTTGAAGATAACGAAAAAATAAAGTCATTCAAATTAAATTCAAATTGTTACATGTATTGCGACGTAATCGCACTATAGAAGTATTGCTTCTTGGCCGCTTCAGGGAGATAGCATTGAAATACATACAGCATTTTATCTGCATCAAAAACAAGTTTTACATGTCACCTTTAAATTCAGGAATGAGACCAGTGTAACAGTCTAAAGTTACTCCCTGACCAAAGTTACTCCCCAATAACCTTGGCTTAGGCTAAAGTTACTCCCTCCAGGACAAAGTTACTGATTTTTTATGACGCTGTTTTCTTTGTTTATTTCGATTTTTTCTCATATAAATCAGGTTTACTTTGTCAATCTAAGTCGACCGGCTACGAATCTCGAATTAGATTTCAGAAGTAAGAAGTTACTAAGTCGGAATGCGAATTTGGAGTTTAGCAGTTTGACTTCCTAAATTAGTGGAACCTAAGGCTGCTTAAGCACAACTTTTAGCAGCCAAATTTACTGACAATAATAGCTTCTCCGAGCTATGTTTTAACAAGTTTTGTATGGAAATCATACAGTATTGATGGAAATTTCTACAAAGAAACCTGGGGAGTAAATTTGGTATGGCTTAAGTTACTGGGAGAGGGGGGGGGGTTAACTTTATCCCAGGCCAAAGTTAATGGGGAGTAACTTTGGTAGGGAGTAACTTTAGCGCGGCACACCGGTGCGAAGCAAATCTCAGTTATCATTTTAAATGGCGCGAAAGAATCAAAACTTAACTTTGATGACCATTTATTAGAAACGAAGTCCGTATTAGTTAACGAGTCGTCTAGCTACGTTTGTCCGCGTTGCCACTTGAACCACGGATGAACCACTTATGCACTGTGAACTGTAAACCGTAAATATCCGTTAAAATTAACCGCTAAAAATGTTTTCACGATTTTTTAGTTATTTATAGTCTGAACTGTAAATATCCGTAAAAGCAGACGTTTGTTTTATCTGATATGAACGAATTTTAACTGTTGCGTCATCACTCATCACGTGGTGACGTCATCATTTTAACAGATATTCACGAATATTTTCTGTGAAGCTTTTCTGTGAAGAGTAACGGTTATTTTAGCTGTTTTTAACGGTGTACAGTTCAGAGTGTACATGTTCTGCTGCCATCAGCATGGAATTTAGGTTCTATCACATTGTTTAGTCTCCGATACATACAGACACATGAGACACAAAGTCTATATAACATGACTGCCGACATGTGTTGCAGTAAATGTTGCGCATTACCACGGATGTTTAGGGTCATGCGTAATTACCCGTAGTTTACGCGTGAATTACGCATAATGGAGCGTAGCATGTCACCTAGTGATAATAAATATCGGCCCGAGTGCTAGATATTACTGGCCCGGTCCCGGCCCGGCTGCTTACCGAATTTCTCAGGCCCAACACCGGCCCGTCCAAGGCCTGAGCCGGCTTCCAGCTCTACCGAATTCTTCGAAACTAAAAGTAAGAACTTGACACAGTGTAAGCTAATGTCAAACAATGATTTTCATCACAAATTTTCAAAATCGCCATAAATGGACTTACGTCACTTAATTGTAGAATGTGAGCAGTAATTACAGAAGTACATTTGCGAATTTTTAATTAGGATTTTTTAATCCAATCCAAATGCCTGAGAAGATGCTGCTTGTCATCAGTGTACTGTTCAGAGCGATAATTTAAATGGTCTATGACCTACACTGCCCCTCTACGCATATGCCTTTGAGCACAGCGCGGTATGTCAATTAGATCGTGAATCATCGCTTAGCTAGGCCTACCTAATGGAGAATCACATAATGTGGCTTAATTCATGATTGAGGTATTGAGGTCAAGGTGTTTAACTAGAAGTATTTTATAAACTGTTACCGATAGTCATCAAATCCCAAGAACTCTCTGTATGTTTTGATGATGATGGTTTAACGTCACTACTCCCCAAGGGGCTTGGACGATGCTGACATAGTCAGACCTTTATCTGGAACGTTGTGATCTTTTACCCCTGATGCCCTTCCTGACGATTTCCAATGACCCTCTCGGGGATCGACCTCTGGACCAAAAGATCGCTAGGCCAAGCACTTAACCACTGTGCCACGGAAACCTATTCGCTATAGATGTCTTTGTCATGTTGTAAATAATTCAGCAGGTGCGACAGATTCGAAATCGGCAGCCGATCATCTTAAGTGGAAAAAAATTAAGTGGCATCAAATTTAAGTGGATCGCGCTTTGTCTTATAATAATCGAATTCAGCGTATTTACTTTAGCATTCATCTGCTTCTTCCAGTATGCAGTTTCCAGTATGTCATGTGATTTTGCTTTTGTACACTACGCATTTCAATTTGCGAGGCATTTTACTTATAGATATTGTAGAATTCTGATCAGATCTTCTCTCTACATGTACATTGAAAATTTGAATTAGAAAATCCACACTGACATTTTTCCGATTTTCAGACGAATTTCTAAGTGATCGCAAAAAATTAGAAACAACAAGCATGGTTTTCAGTTTGCTGCATTTTCAATTATGCCGCTGATCCTGATCTCTTTCAATGTAAATATCATTCGTATCTCTTTCACAGTAAATGAAAAGTGGCAAATAACGGCTGTTCTAAATCCATCTGAAGAACGATTCTAAGCGATAACTAGGGACAAAAGTAAATCACGGTAAATTTTTCAAAATTACACGGAATTTTTTTTTTCAATTTTCGGGAAATTGCACGGCACTTACACGGTCATGATAAGAGATCAATGAATACATTGATATCCGTTATCCCGCATATTTTGCATTTATCTCACGGCTTAGATATAACTCCATGACTAAATAAACTTACTATAAACATTCTTATCACTGATGATTCACATTATTTCATCAAAATAAAATCAAGAAATCAGAAATATTCCATGAAATGGATAAGCCCATTTACAATTGAACACTGTTAAAAGCAGACATGGCTTGCATCGCAAGGTTGGAGTCTTTCATGCGTTGACGTTGTGGATGATCGACGCGCGTGTATGCGCTGACCATTCGTTCTGCGTCAACAGAGTTGACCGGAATGCACAAACAGCGCATCACTATTTTAGCGAGTTCTGGGAATCGGTCAGGAACCGCGCTCCAGAAATCGATCAGACCAACGTTTTCATTTAATTCGATAACTGCTTTTTTGTAGGCAGGGAGTTCAGAGCGCGCGCGGGTATTGTCGAGCAAGCCGGGGATGCTGTGAAGGTCGTCAACATTGAGGATCTTGGCTTGCTTCGAATCGAAGAGACGGACAGCCTTAAGGAAATCGAGTCCTTGCTGATGAAATGAATTTTTTGGCGCTTCAGGGCCGTAATAGTAAGTAAGTAATTAAGTAATTAAGTAAGCGTTTATTGGGAACTATTTGAAATCGCAACATTACAAAATGGCTTTTGCATGATAATGATATGCATATAAATGAATCCATGAAAAATGTCGACAACACAAAGACAAAAAATCAGCATCTTCATAAAAGTCAAATGCTAGCAGATATGTAACAGATCATTAGCCATAATACATGAATATGGAAAGAATGAATGCATTCTTCTTCAAGAAGATATAGGATTAATGGTGAAATGTCCACTACGCGGCATACGATTGGGCACAAGTTCATGCAACGGATGACTTTTAAAACATTCACATTTTGAAAGGAAGTCCAAAACTCTACGTTTGCGCAAATCACATAAATTTGGGAACCGGGAACAGCGACAATTTTTACCACAAACAATGCTGTGTGCACGTCTTTGGAAAGCGTCGAGCAATGCTTCAATTTTGGCAGGTAAGAAACATAGAAGAGGACATGCGTACAACAACAGAGATGTAATGAGGCCATGATATACACCAATTAATTCATTACGAGAAACTAAAGACTTCAAAATTCTCACGACATACAATCTTTGGGAAGCAGTCTTGAGAATGATTTCAAAATGGCTGTCCCACGACAGGGTATTAGTCCAAAGGATCCCAAGAATTTTTATGTTATCGACAACTGGGATGTCAGGGAGTGTTGCGTGAGTAGATATGGTGTTAGATGCCTTGCGAGATATTATCATATGCTGAGATTTTTCCAAATTGATGGTCAATTGATTATCTCGAATCCAGCCTTTGACATGCACAAAGTTATCGGTAAAATTGCACATTGGGAGAGGTTCAATTACTGTAATATCATCTGCATAAATTACAACTGAGGACGGCGAAGGTATAGAGAGTGAGCCGACGAAGCAGATAAACAAATAAGGGCCCAAAACAGAGCCTTGAGGCACACCCGACGGCCTCAAGAATAATGGGCCATAGGAGTCATTTATCTTGATGCGTTGGTAGCGATCCGATAAGTAGCTCTTCAACCATAAAATGAATCCCTTTTCAATATTGTTTCTGAGGAGATGGTTGAGCAGCAATTCATGATGAATCTTCTCAAATGCCTTATTCAAACAGGTTAGTCGAACTGCCTTCACTTCGGAAGATTCGAGAAGCGATGTGATGCTATTGTGAACCTTCACGAGTGCAGCATCAGTAGAACCATGACTTCGGAAAGCATATTGATGGGGGCCGAACATCTTAGTAAGATCAGGAAGGATTGAATGCAATACAATACGCTCGAAAATCTTGGAGACAGTGGGTAACAAAGATATTGGGCGGAAGTCTTTGATAGACGGAGATCTTTTCTTCGGCACTGGCACAATATCCGCAAGCTTCCACCTCTTAGGAACTGATCTGCTGTTAATAGATGCTCGAAAACTGTCATATAAGGGGGAAGCAAACAATGTCAGAGCTAACTTTGAGAAGGCGATTTGGAATGGAGTCGCTCCCAGAGGATTTGCCCTACTTTATTCTTGCCAATTGTCGTTCAACGTCAGCAACAGTGAATTGTGGGGACCACTGATAGTCGTCTTGAACAGAACACGAGTTGGAGTTCTCAAAATTATAATTTCCCCTAAACTCAGTATCAAGAGAAGAGATCAGATTTTGTACGTTGCCATGTTGTTGAATCAGGCTGTCAAATGTATTACCTTGAGATTTTCCTTTAATTTCATTGACCACTTTCCATACATGACGGTTTGACTTTATTTGTCTATCTGACCAAAGTTTTTTGACTTTTTCAATCTCACACTTTACTTTTTCTTTCAGATGATTGTAAAGACTCCAATTTTTGGAATGATAGGCTGACCAACGTTGATTGATAAGATGCTTTAGTTATGGTGTAAACCAAGGCTTGCCGTTCGAGGACATGGTCACATAGGTTGATGGAATAGATGATACTACAAAGTTCATCAAATCATAAAATTGATCACATTTGTTCTCAACTGACATGACATTCAAGACACTTGTGAAATCCAAAGATGAAATAGTTCTAAGAAGAACATCGATATTGGATTTCCTGAAATCCCAAAGTTTTACAACATGAGTCGGAGAAAAAGTTCTTGATTCACCGTACAATATTATGGTATTATGGTCTGAAGAGGCAATAGGTGGTCCAATGCATGCGTTCGAGGAATAATACTGTCGTAAACTGTCACTTATCCAAATTTGATCCAGGATGGCATTTCCACGTGTTGCTTCAGTAACACAGTTCGATAAATCAAAATTTAACTCTATAGCATCGGTATTGAAATGGTTCAAATCTCCACAAAAAACGATGCTACGATTTGGGAAGCAGAGCAATTCATCAAGTATCTCACAAAAATGATCGGAGATACTCTTCAATTCAGAGCTCCGCAGACCAGCAGGTATGTACGCACATAACAAAAATACGTTCAATCGAGGAATTCTCAAAGCCAAAAATTCAATGTCAACAGGGCAGATATGTGGAGAATTGATACTAACACAGCACCAAGTGACTCCGCTAACCATGCACATACACCGCCGCCGCATCGGTTCAGCCGGTCACAACGAAACGTTGTGTAGCCCCTCAAGGCGATTAAATCAGAGTAGTAGGTTTAAACCAACTTTCCGTGATCAAAATTATTCCTGGAGTCATTGAAGCGATGAACAGAGCTAAGTCGTCAAATTTTGGTAAAACAGACCGTAAATTAGTTAGGAGAATAGGAAGAAATTTCACTGAACGATGTGAGGAAGAGGCAGACAAATTAGGAAAAACTTTCTCTTTGCTCTTTGATAAAATCACTTTTGAAAATGCCGTACATTAGTTCTGTCACAAACTTTACCCCGGAAAATAATCACATCTTCTCCCAAGTTTTGACGACGCTTCAACTCATCACGTAGCTCCTTGTCTCTTTGTTGCTGATATTTTGTCCTGTCATGGTTAATGAAGACTGATCTATAAACTTCGCAGGACCTGAGCAATTTGGACTTTTGCAGAATTGCTTGTTTCACGTGAACATTTTTGAAACGAACTCTGATTAATCTATCCCGGTCAGACTTGAGTTTTCCCAACCTCTTCACATCTTCATAATCAGGATTATGAACACCCAAAAACCTGAACATTTTATTACAAAATTCACTGTCACTATTAGAGTTCGCCAGCACAGAACCTTCATTTGGCTCAGGTATCCCAGAAATCACAATATTTGATTTTCGATAGTCTCGTTGCTCATACTCATCAAATATTACATCGAGGGGGGCGTTGTTGTGTACCACAATCTCATTTATTTGGGAAACTTGATTCTGCAAATTTTCAATCGCTGCCTCTTGAGTATATTGAACCGTCTTGATGGTAGAAGTTCGACAGCAAAGAGAGCTTATCAAGTCACTAAGTTTGACTATATCAGTTCGAAGCGATTCAATAATGACATTTTTCATAGATTAGATCAATTCTCTAACATCGTCCAGGCAAAATGATGTACTCCTAGTGATAACTCTGTCAGATGGCATGATCAGAATTGAAACCGTGACCTTCCAAAAGAACTGCGGATATTCGTGCACAAACCGCTGAACTATGCAACCACTGTCAAGCTACAGTGTATTGAAGAGTCTTGATTGTATAATCAGAAATATCTCTTGCCTTTCATGCGTCATAAAACATTGGCAAACAGACGCTCACGTGAACAAGCAGCCGCAACAGGCAAGAAGCAAGACTGATGAGAAGAAATCACTGATACCAATCCAGATACGAATAAATCCTTATGGCAACGAAGCGACGATGAGGATCCAAAATCCAGCGACACAGCCACCCAGAGCTCAGCGAGACGAAGAAGATGATATAAAAATTACCACAGGAAACAGACGGCGTCAATGCAAATGGGAACCATACAACCAAAGCCGATCGGAGCGACGTCAGCAATCACCAACAGCGAGGATAATGCATCAGTTTGTCTCTCATGTTTCTGAAAGCTTGGCGATTGGATGTACTCAACATCGTGTCTTTCGCCTTGTCTCCTGCCATGCCAGCGCAAGGAGGTCCATGACGCGGTTGTAGGCTTGATGAGCATGAATTTGTCGACCCTCGAACCATTTGAGGAGCTCCACTATTGGCTCGCATTCTGCGGCAATAAATTTGACGTATGCGATTAGCGCTTCCTCTTCAAGGAGTTTCGAAACCTCCGCTAAGGCTTGATTTTCTTCCGACTTCTTCAGCTCCGCCGCAACAAAGTCCGGATAGAGATCGATATAGACGGCGTGGTGGCGAACAGCCGCAAACTAACTATTCCACCGTGTCACCACAGGAGATGGAGGAAGGGGCACGTCATCACGGTTTGTCTGGTGCTGCAGAAACACTTTGTAATTTTGCTTGCGTGACGCGCTGTGAGAGAAGATATTCTTGAGAGATGCAACCAGGCTTCCCTACTTTCCGTCTGCTATATTCGTGCCACAGAATTCGTGCGCGCATCACGGAATTCCAAATTGCATTTAAAATTAAGCCTATGACAGGCTTTGCACACTGTAGCACAAAGTATGGCGGTCTGAATTGATCTTTACGCGGCATTACAAGGCTTATTTCGTTTTACACGGTTTAACCAAAAAATGATGATTTACACGGTTTCCGTGTAATTCGTGTAATCGTGTAAAACCTTGGTCCCTAGCGATAACCAACCACAAACCAAGCCAAAATGTGTTTTACTCCGTTGCATAAAATTCTACCTCGGATGTACAGCTTCCGATATCTTGTGTTGAATGATGAAATGAAAATTTTCAAGGGTGCAATAACAATTACTTTACAAGTGGGAACCAGGTCAAACCGCAGTAATTGGACTACCTCTCATAAAATTGTTGACTTTTAACAACGTTGAGCACATTTTCCAATTAAAATAAATTGGCAGTCCTTCATTAGAATCAGAATATGCGAAACGTTTCGAACTTCTCAATACAAACCTTACGTTAACCAAACAAAGGCGCGTTTTTACGAATATTACTAAGATTAATTGCCGTACATGGGAGGTTTCCATAAGCCATTGTCAAAAAAAGACTGATTTATATCGATCCCGGGTCTTACGAGTTCAGGCTTGTCCGGGTTTGCAGGTCTGCCTGACCCGGATACATTGACAGCCACATGCTTATAGGCGTAGCATGTACAGAAATCAACGATAGCTATCGTTTATCAGCTGGTGTTTGTGTTTCACAGCAGGATGATGAAGGCCAGTAGGCTAAGCTTAGACACAGAAATCCAAATGAGACAGAGTCAATCTGACAGACAAGGAAATACCTTGACACAATAACAATTCCGATAGTATGCTTGCTGAACACAAACAACGGAACCATGATAGAAAATTCAGATGGACATTGAAGATTTTAACCTTTCAATATTAGAAAAGAGCACTTACCCAGTTGAGACCCGCTTAGCGGAGGATAGACACAGTACAGTAGCCTAAGTATCTTCAATCGTAAGTTGGAAATGTCAAACCTCTGATCACTTGATCTTTTTCATCGTGTTTATTTACAAACAAAAATAATTAGTTCGCAGCGAATGGACGTAATACTGCTGACAAGCCAAGGTTGATGCGTCTGACGATTAGCGATATCTAGTCAAAAAATCCGTTGTTAAAAAGAGCAAAGCGACTGAGAAGCTCAGCTGAATATAAGAGGTTTTCATAAATTCGGACAGAACTCGATTACAAGCACTTGATTTTCGCAATCTATGTGATGAACTGACAAAGCGCAAGGCAGATGGTGAGGATGTGGTTATATACCGAGGACGTATTGTAGCCCGCTGTCGTGGCTGAAATTTCATGTTTTTAATTCAGTTTTCATCGGCATGAATTTATGATTCACTAAATTTATGTTTCACTTCTTGAATCTGAATGGTGATGTGGACCCATTCACATCTTTCAAAGTTAATTGAAATCATTGTCTTTGATTCTGTTATTTTGCTCTACCAGTGGCAGGTTGCTTATGACATGATCACATGCTTAGGAAGATTCTCTTGAGTTTCAGCATGAAAGCAATAGCAGGTCATCGAGTTACTAATTCAACAAAAATTACCTCTCCAAGGCAGTCATGACACGGATGATCTGGAAAATAATATCATTTCCTTCTGCATTATGCTATCATGATCAGTCATTATAATTTCTTCAAACTTCATAAATGTACGCATCTCACATTTAGAAACAATTCCAACCGTATTCACCTCGAGTTCATTTAATAAAATCGAAACTGTGTCCAACTTTCTTGTGAATCAGAGTGGAAGAACTTTTTAGTAAATGATCTCAATCTTCTCATTAGCAAGCGTTTTCGTCACACTGTTGCATTTTTGAACTCTGGTTCAATTTTTCGAATGATAGATGAATTTTTTGAATGTTGAATATCATAATATTAGTGTGCAGTATCTATTATGCATATGCTTACAGCTAGTCATTGCAGCTATGTGCTGCGTACTTGCATTTCGATTTAAATGCCTTTTTGCACACTCTTATGTTCAGTTACCTTTTATATCTGCATAATGTGGGCAGGCAACTGACTAGTTAAATTCATTTAAATTGAATCACAGTAGCTTGTCTTTGGCAACCATTCGAGCAAATCGTTGAGTTCAACCAGTTGCTGCATTATCCTGTTCCTTGGAGGATATGCTCCTCGTCCATATCACTTCGTTGCAAACAGAGTGTCAAATTTCAACGAGACGGAGTTGCAGCCATGCAAGCAATTGGTGCACAGTATGCCGAAGGAATACTCCGCTCTATCGTGCTCATTTACCTTCTTGCTTTGAGAAGTGGCATCAGTGCAGTACATATGCGAAGTTCGAACACGTACTGAAGAGACCAGTAGTAAGGAAGTGACAAACACCAGATAGCGCAAGATGGCCGCCATCGCTGACGTCCCCCCCCCTCTGCAACGACAGAGGTCTGTCGTGGTGTGCCGGCCAGGTTGGTCTACGTTCACAACATGTTCGCTGACTCCCCCCCCCTGCAACGACAGAGTGTGAGACTCGGGTGAGTTGGTCCGACCGTCCAGGTTGACGTGGGCGACCGTCTAGGTTGACGTGGGCGACCGTCTAGGTTGACGTGGGCGACCGTCTAGGTTGTCGTGGATGGTGAAATGGCTGCCAGATTCGGATTCAGCGTAAAATTCTGCATCTGTGGTGTGATTTCCAGCTCAATCGGCGAGAAAAAATTTTTCTTCAAAATTTTAACAGAGTTAAAATTTGGGACGTTTTGGTGTGTGGCGCCCAAACGAACCATCGGATGAGAAAACGGAGGCCAGATTCGGATTCAGCGTGAAATTCTGCATCGGTATGGTGAGTTTCAAGTCAATCGGAGAGAAAAATTTTCGCTGACGTCCCCCCCCTCTGGACAGCTTGCTTCGATTTTGGCTTCCAGTGGACGGATTTTGTCGTGCCATAGCTCGTTTGAAAGCTAAGAGTGAGAAAAATTCATTGAAAGAATCTGCTTGTCCCTATCTGTCTTCGTTTAGATGTGAGACGCCATTTAAGATTTTGGGACATTGGCGAAAAACGACAGAGTTAGAATTTGGGACGTTTTGGGCTGTAGCTTCAAAACGAAGCAGCGGATTGGAAAACGGATTTCAGATTTGGAATCAGCGTGAAATTCTCTATCTGTATGGTGAGTTTCAAGGCAATCGGCGAGAAAAAATTTTCAACATTTTTCGAAAAAACGACAGAGTTAGAATTTGGGACGTTTTGGTGTGTGGCGCCCAAACGAACCATCGGATGGGAAAACGGAGGCCAGATTCGGATTCAGCGTGAAATTCTGCATCGGTATGGTGAGTTTCAAGTCAATCGGAGAGAAAAAATTTTCGCTGACGTCCCCCCCCTCTGGACAGCTTGCTTCGATTTTGGCTTCCAGTGGACGGATTTTGTCGTGCCATAGCTCGTTTGAAAGCTAAGAGTGAGACAAATTCACTGAAAGAATCGGCCTGTTCCTATCTGTCTTCGTTTAGATGTGAGACGCCATTTAAGATTTTGGGACATTGGCGAAAAACGACAGAGTTAGAATTTGGGACGTTTTGGGCTGTAGCTTCAAAACGAAGCATCGGATTGGAAAACGGATTTCAGATTTGGAAACAGCGTGAAATTCTCTATCTGTATGGTGAGTTTCAAGGCAATCGGCGAGAAAAAATTTTCAACATTTTTCGAAAAAACGAGTTAGAATTTTTGCGATGGCTGCCTACTGTAGAGCCAAAACGAAGCATCGGATGGGAAAACGGAGGCCAGATTCGGATTCAGCGTCAAATTCTACGTGGAAATGGTGTATTTCCAGCTCAATCGGAGAGAAAAAATTTTCGCTGACGTCCCCCCCCTCTGGACAGCTCGCTTCGATTTTGGCTTCCAGTGGACGGATTTTGTCGTGCCATAGCTCGTTTGAAAGCTAAGAGTGAGACAAATTCACTGAAAGAATCGGCTTGTTCCTATCTGTCGTCGTTTAGATGTGAGACGCCATTTAAGATTTTGGGACATTGGCGAAAAACGACAGAGTTAGAATTTGGGACGTTTTGGGCTGTAGCTTCAAAACGAAGCATCAGATTGGAAAACGGATTTCAGATTTGGAATCAGCGTGAAATTCTCTATCTGTATGGTGAGTTTCAAGTCAATCGGAGAGTTTCAAGTCAATCGGAGAGAAAAATTTTCAACATTTTTCGGAAAAAATTGCGATGGCTGCCTACTGTAGAGCCAAAACGAAGCATTGGATGGGAAAACGGAGGCCAGATTTGGATTCAGCGTCAAATTCTACATGGAAATGGTGTATTTCCAGCTCAATCGGACCTCCAGAACCGGAGATAGACGGGTTTTTAGTGTTTGGATGATGGGTATTACGTCATCAGCTGATCATCACACACTATATAAGCTGGGAACCGACAGAGACTTGTCATTTAGAGGAGAACGATTGTCAGAGGTAGGTCGTCTCTCTGAGCTCCGATGATAGCTTCGGACATTCCAAATTCCAAATTTCTGTAAGAAACCGACTTAGAAAATTTCATTGCTGATATCAGCTAAGCCGTCAGACTTAGAGGTTCGCCAGGAGATGGCCTTCGTCTCCAGGCCATAAAAGACTCCAAAACTTTAAAGGCTCGTAACTTTGCTTCTACAAGTCCGTTTGACTTGATTCAAAAAAGGTTCGGTCGCTATTGACCTGGCCTAAGTGACAGACTACTTATAAAATTTCATAAGTAGTGCTAAAAAGTTGAAAAATTAAAATTCACTAGTTTTGGAGGTTTTCTGGGGTTTTCAAGTATGCTGAGTTCAAATCTACTATCAGATTTCAAATTTAACTAAGTCTAAGGCAGCTTTGAGGGGTTAGATCCCAGCTACTGTTCACTACCTTTGACTCGGCGTTGCTGTTACCACTTCGGGGCAGTGACAATGATGTCTTAAGCTGTAAATAGCGGGTATCGGGGAAGATCTCTCACTTCCCTAGTGATCAGTACAAGGCCTTCGGGCTGTCGACGGGATCTAGTGCCACTCACTACACTCAAATCTATCATCTCACTAAGTGTAAAATCATGTCTTTTTCGTTTTTATAAACTAGGAATCAATCGTTTGCTATCAAACGTTTACGGAATTATAATCATTGTTTTCCCCTTTTCACTTCAGAAAATGGTTAACTACAATAATGCCAAGACGGCTTTCAAGCTCTGCGTTTGTACAAAGATTTTTCGCAGTGATGCCTTCAAGAAACACTCTTGTGTAAATAAGCGAATGGTAGGGGGCATTCGATACTTTTGCAGCAGCCATAATGCATCTCGCCTTGTCGAGATGTTACCGGAGTGGCATGCGAAGCATAGCAGTTGCAGTCAACCAGAGCTGACTGAGGAGGCGAAGCAAAGTCTCTTCAGCTCAGAGTTAAAAGCTCTGGAGACTCAGTGCGCTGTCGAGGCTATCGCGTCAGCAAAGCCTCCCTCATCTAGTGCACCAGCAAAGGCTCTCTCACCCACCCCGATTCTGGAGACTCAGTGTGCTGTCGAGTCTATCGCGTCAGCAGAGGCTCCCTCATCTAGTGTGCCAGCAAAGGCTCTCTCACCCACCCCGATTGAGTCTTCTCCGAAGTCGAGTAAATCCTCCTCCTCCTCTAGCGATGAGTCGCTACTAGTAGCAGCGACAGTGAGGAAGAGGAGGAGGAGGAAAAAAGGCTCGACGAAGGCTGACCTAGTCGAGAGTGTCTACCTCGATAGCGAGGTAGAGGCGGTGAGGGAAGTTGACCTCGATAGCGAGGTGCAGCCGGCTAAGTTATCGAGCAGTGGTGGGATTGCGGCTCAATGTCGCAACTTCATTATGCGCCCACCACTGGTCGATAACTATGACAAGTTGAAGAATGAGTTGGAGGTGTGGAAGAGGGAATGTTTCTTCTATAAAGCGAGTTCCGAGAACCTCTCGCGAGTCACTCAGGAGCTCAAGAAGACTCAAGCTAGTCTTTTTGAGAAAGAAGGAGAGCTCGATCGCGAGAGGTTCTCGCACCTCGCTAGTAAGGCTAGAGAAGAACAGCTCCTGATCGAGAGAGAGAGAGTCAAGAGAAGGAGTTGAGAAAGATGAGGGAGGAGGTGGAAGGGCTGCGAAAGCAGTTGGGGAAGGTGGTGGCGACTAATCAGGAGCTGCACCAACAAGTGATGAGTAGCAGTACTCGACGATCAAGTCGCCTCCACATTCCTCTAGATAAGAAAGGACGTGTGCCCGCAAGACCGCTCCTCTGTGAACGTGGCAGAGACGAAATGTGTTACAGCAGGGCTAAAAAAGGTATCGAATGCCTTCATTTTACATTCGAGCATAGGAGGCAATCACAGAATTCCTGTTCGAACCACGTCCGGAGAAGATCTGTAAGTTAAAACAAGTAACTTAGAGTTCAAGATGATAACTAACAACTTCTTTCTTTACAGATATCAAAGAGAAGCGCCCACCTGCTTCCGTCAACGAGCCGGAGGCGAAGCGGCAAGCTTGAGTCCCATATTTTTTCAATCATCCCGAGAACGAACCACCGGCTCTCTTAAGGGCCACCATGGGGCAAGATTTGATAGAACCTCCTCGCGGTTTGCCCTGGGCAGTCTTCGGACTGGCGAATACTATCATTAAGTTGAATCTGCTATCAGTCAACTTGAACGTTATGCAGTCGATTGCTATCCCTGAAGCATTCTGATTCGCTGTTGAGCAATTCATTGTTGAAAACCCAATATAAGCCAGAAGATTGTAGCGCTTCTCATTCAATTTCAAGTCACGATGGAAGCCACATCTGCCAACAGCATTCCCGTGTTCATCGATGAAGACAACGCCATTCCCGAGTTCGTCATCCTCGACGAGTGGGATGAAGAGGATGAGAAGAAGGGGAAGATTAGGAAGATCATTTGGACGGATGAGGTGTGGACTCCGAATACCACTCGCATCCGAAAGGTGCCAGATGCACCAGCACGGCTTAGGCGTATAGGGTCTATGAGAACCTAACCGTCATACCCTTGACTACTCCAGCCAATAGTCAACTTAATTCACACCCGAGAACGAACCACCGGCTCTCTTAAGGGCCACCATGGGGCAAGACATGATAGAACCTCCACGCGGTTTGCCCTGGGCAGTCTTCGGACTGGCGAATACTATCATTAAGTTGAATCTGCTATCAGTCAACTTGAACGTAGCAAATGAAGTTCGGTGTAATACTTCCTTTCGACGGGCGTTCCTGTAAAGGGCGGCGGTGAAACCCGTAGCTATGTAAACCGCAAGGGACATTCGGCAATGGTCAATCTTGTTAAACCTCTCTGCGTCATGTTTGCAAGTGATTGCCTCTGTCTCAACGTAGTATGCATTCGCGCCAGGGCGACATTTAGCCAACTGTCGAAGGTTGCCTAAAACTTTCCATTGCATACGTTATGAGAGCCATGAGTTCTACCTGTTTCTATCAATGAGATGAATTGATGAATGGAATGAAAGGGAGGACACTCACGCGCCACACGCAACATAACACACTTCTCTCTTCCGTAGTCTAACAAGCTCTTTACACATGGATCGCAGTCGATTGCTATCCCAGAATCATGTAAGCTATCTTAATTTTATTTAACACTATTTCATCTACCATTATCACCCATATGAAATGTTATAAGATTTGCAAGTTAAACTAAGCGTGCTACTATTTCCAAATGAAAAAGTATACATGGTTAAATTATTCACTAAAGCCCCATTCAAGTAAGTCAGTATGAAAGCAAAGATAATACGAAATAAACATTTATTATGGCATGTATTTCAAAAGGTCTTCATCGTCAATATCGTCCCAGAGTCTGACTTCACATAGATCACAAAAACAGTTGAGCTGCTTTAAA
>CAJQUW010014670.1:0-14804 GCA_907163375.1 Prostheceraeus crozeri | reverse complement strand
AACTACAGATTGTTTCATAAAAAATGGATCACCCTTAAACATAGCCTTAACTTCAACTTTGTCTAACTCCGCCAAACTGGAACGATTTTCTCTGAAATTTGGAAGATATATCAGTTATACTTACTAATATCATTGTTGGAAATTTCAAGCATGAATATTGAGTTGTTTTCCTGTTATAGATAAAAAAGTAGTAGATAATTTGATCTTCATTTAGCAATGTTACACAAAATCATACCTCACTCTTATAAAATTACATTTGTTTCCTTTGTTATGTAATATGTTGTTCTACAAGCCAAAAGCTATCAAGCAAAATAAAAATAAAGAAAATCGGTCAATCAGAGCCAGTATAGCACCATTATTCATCAACAACAATGTAACTGCTACATGTGATTAACTGGACTTCATGTTCCATAGCTTCTTGAATTCGTTGCGGTGGTGTTGGCAGCACTCCTGATTGCTTTCAGCTAGAAATCTATCTCTTATCGGTTGAAAACAATACAAAGCACAAATGAACAATAGCGAGATCGCATTCACAAAAGGCGAAGTGTCAGCCTTGCTAGAACTAGGGCTTTCTTTGCGAGCTACAAGCAAGCGACTAAATGTCCCTTACACAAATGTGCATCGATGGCATAATGATGATTTTCGACTCTGTCGTAAAGAGGGCTCTGGCCGTCCACGCAAAACATCTAAACGTAGAGACCGCCTAATTTTGAGATTTGTTAAAGATGATCCAAGTCTCTCGTTAACTGAGATGGCTGCATTAGACTCGTCTATTTCTAAGTCCACTATTCGTAGAAGACTTATTGAGTCGAATTTCAAGAGCTGTAAGAGGCCCTCTCAGATCGAATTATCAGATCAGCATACAAAAAGACGTCTCAGATGGGCAATGAGTCATTGTCACTGGCGAAATCAATGGGATCGGGTTGTCTGGTCTGATGAGGCATCAGCCCGTCTGAAGGATAGTGATGGTCGATTGAGATTATGGATAAAATCTGATCAGGAAATTCCGAGACATTTACATCGTCCCCGGGTACAAGGTGGAGCGACTTCTACTGATTTTGGGCTGGCATTTTGGGACAATGGCCGCTTCTGATTCACATACAGAAGGAACCATGAATTCTGAACGCTTGTGAATGTTTTACGAATGAAATTGGCCACCAAATGACAGATCAACTTGGTGATCCATCGACTTGGTTATTTATGGATGATAATGTACGTGGGTTGTCACATGGAGCAGTAGAGTCAACTTATGCAAGTCTCAATTAGGGCTTAGGACATTATCTTGCCAGCTCGTTCTCCTGATCTGAATCCCATAGAAAATGTGTGGAGTATTCTAAAACGTAACGTTCGTCGTTCACTGCTACCTACAGATGGCGTATCACAACTTACGTCACTGTTAAAAAGAGAGTGGAGAAAGTTAGATCAGTCAAAAATCAACGATATCATCGAATCAATGCCTAGACGAAGTGGTAATGTCATTGACAATAAGGGTAGGGCCACAAAATATTAGCTTCTTAAGAACCGTTACTGTATCATAGCTTATCAGATTATATAAGGACATTTAAATATATTAGGGACATGAAATAACATGAAAAATGCTTTCTGTATCATACTTATGTTATATTTAGTCAAATTTTAGGATGATCCACTTTTTATGAAACGGACTGTAGTAGGGCCTTCCGTACACGGTATCTACACGATAGGCGGAGCATTGTTAATAAAGATGATAAAAGTGCATTGAGTGCGCATGTTCGTGAGAGTGAGAGTATTGTTGACTTTGATGTGAAAATTATTGATGCGTGAAGCGATCGCTTGACATTGCGTTGTCGGAAGCCCGTTGGATTAAGTAATGAAGACCGTTTGTTTGAATCGATGAAGTGAGGTTGTTGGAGTGGTGATGTAGTTCGCACCGCGTAGAAGGTTTGGTGTATGTAGCTGTCTCCTGCAGATTAATAAAAGTTCTCGTTGATAAAGGGTCGGGACCCAAAACGTCCGAGACAGAAACGTGTAAATATTGTTTAAATTAACCTACGCTAAACAACAGGGAGCGTGTGATTTTACTTGTATATAAGCTATGAAAACCTCCCGTCGGAAGCAATTAGCTATAACTGCTCGAATCATCGTGTACCTAATCTGTCACGGCAAGATAACTTCGTCATCTACTTTTGACTGTGCCATTAAACATGTTCAATAAATGAGCTATTTTAGAATTCCGCTTTGTGTAAGATATTCTCTGTACTATACATTTTTTACATTAATGGATCATTAAGTAAATTTTATCTTGATAGAATTTGCTTTTTTATATGTCCGCCTGCAACCAATCTGGGAGCTTCTGCGGTGTTGATATTGTCAGTCTTTCGTAGCGTTGTGATTCTTTTAGTTCAGGTACCCACCGACTAACCACAATTCGACCTCCGGACGCATATAAATTTTATCTGTAGGTTAAGGGCATTGTTCAAAATGACAGTTCATAGAATACCCATGTACTGCCTTAATCAAGACAAACAGTTTTTTTGATAATAGATAAAAAAAACTTTTGATAATAGATTCGACAGTTTATACTTTCATTTGTGCTCTCTCCCTTACTACATTTACACTCTACCCTTGCTACTCACCAACCTCTCTCTGCTTTCATCGGAACTATTGCTTTCAAACAGCAGTGTTATCAAATCAGTCAGCGTTCCTTTTGACATTGCTTTTTTATTAACTGTCCATGAACCATTTTCAATAATCAATACCGCTTCAATTAAATTGTGTGCATGTGTGAAATATTCAATCTGATGTTTTGATCGACAGCTATACAAGACGATGGATACCCCAGTAAGTGTCCTCAGGTATCTGCATGTAGAAAGCAATTATTTGTCAATCAGAGCATGGCGTTAACATAGAAATTGACTAACTTCTCTCTAGCATTGTGATGATGGCGTCACCTTTAAAATGTAATTTCCGAATAATTATTTCAATAATTAATTAACTTTTTGTAACACAGTCAACTTTTATAGCAAATCTTGTAGAACACTTTCGTCTCTTTCAATTTTTGTAGTTCTTCTGTAATTCTACGAATCTGAAATGGCGATGATGATCGTTTTTGGTTAATGTGAGTCAGAAAAATACAATTGTCACACTTTCCCGCGCAGAAGACGGCTAAAGTCGTCGGTAGGTGAGCAAAACATGATTGATTGTTCTACTGGGTGAATCAAGAATAGTGATTTCTCCCTTTTGGTGTCAGCCAGTGCTTGCGCCTTTACCAAAGCCTGTGTATCGTTCGTTCCCGTATCCACTGATCTTTCTCGCATTCGATATTTTATTATGTATGTATTCTTTATCATTTAGCATGTGACTTGATGGATCATGACTAGCAAAGAAGACATTTACTAACTCAAAGAAACATTTGTTCGTATCGAGACAGAATACACAGGATGATAATATCATTGGAAGTCAATCGAAATTACTAAATGTAGCAATATATGAAGAGTTAAGTTAAGCAACAATACAGGGTGATCATAAAGTCGCTGTAGGGTTTAATTGCTAAATATGATAGAGTTCAATACCTCCTAGAGGGTGTATTTTTGGTGTTTGTATACAAGAAATATGAAGTATTAAACCAATTATCATAAATTATATTTAATGAATTATTTAATATAAAACAATTAATACCATAGTATTGTATTATCAAAACTTAGTTTAAAATTTGCCAAATTCAAATTAAATTCAATTAAATTATTTCAACCAATAAAAATACATGGCTATTTCATATAATTACCTCCTGTCCATGGATCACTTCAATTCTAAATGAATAACTTTCGGTTGTTTTTTGTTAAGAAAACTCCATTTTTCTCAAGTCTTTTTAATGTATCTAGATCCTAAAATTTGTCTCAAACCAAAAAAAGAGAAAGGATAATTTCAAATTAAAGTTATTGTTCAACGGTCCTTACCCAAACGCCTTACCCCGATTGTCCCAATGCATCTGTTGGGAGTCGTTTTCGGAAAGACCTGGACCTGATGGCATCATTGCCGGCACATTTCAGAGATCATTTTCTGAACTTGATGATGAAAAATCTGTCTTTTCAGCGTTTTGTAATGTAAACTTCTCGGTTGTGAGGCAAAACACTGTTATTTTTTAAGAATCCCCAAAAACAAAAAGTCCAAAAGGGAGAAAGATCAGGGAGAACCCTAGCGGGCCCCATAGCATTCGTCCCGAGAAAAAAAAAACAATAATTTAATCGAATAAGTCTTCATCTTCGTAGGATTTTTGCGATGTAAAATTCTCACACATGCTCTGACTTGCAATCTTCTTCGTGTATCTCATGGTATTACTTTGAAAATTTGTATATAAGGAAAAAGAGCCCTGGATCACGGTCTCACTGCATTGTGAGCATTGGCCGGAAGCAAAAGAAGAAAAGGAAAAAAGAAACAGCTTGTCAGCTGACGTGAAACTCACTTGGCGAATTGATGTTGAGTTTTACGAATAATCTTCGGAAATTTTGCTTTGCTTCTCATCATTCGATAATGATGGTTCGACCGGCCCCCCGCTTTCAGCATCTTTAACGCCTCCAGTATTTACATAAATCTCTTGAAAAGATTTCCAAGGAATTCTATTGTAGGAAACATTTATTCCAATTTCCGATTTTCGTACAATTTATTTTTATTTCTCTTCATACACGGTTTACGGATGGATTCAAAATTTTGAGCGCTGCTGAGCATCCATTTTGGAACTGATTTCAGTTCACCTTCAAAAGTCTGTCTGAATTAGAAGATTATTTAGGGGGAAGGAAAGAACAACAAGAGAATCCTGATTGGTCGCAGTGTCATATGTCAGGATTTCCTCACAAAGAAGACGTAGCTGCGTTACTTGTGTGCACAATGTGAGCGCATGAAATTCATGCATTTGGTGCTTGATTACGATGATCATAAAATAGCTTTATAATGCCTTTTTCATCCTGACAACTCGAAAACCTCAAATTGAATTCAGCCGGCCTTTTCATATCATAAAACAAAATTTTAAGTCATGCTTTTTTCATTTTCATAAGTAGTTATCGTTTAAACTCATTCACTTTTCATGTATAGTGAATTGTAATCCCACAGTGACTTTGTGATCACACTGTATATCAGTGATGAGAATTTTCCACAGATTTGAGAGTCAAATCCATCATTCTCGTGAATCGCCAGAATTCGATGAGCACACAATATTATGAGGGGTGGAGTAGGGTAGCATCTTATTATTTACATGTCTTAAGTTCAACACAACTCTTATAACATTTCATGGCCGCATTGCAAAAATCAAATCCTATATGCCACGCTTATTTATTATTCGAAATACTGCATTATCAAGCATACTTTTTCATGTGTGATAAGACCGATGTCAATCACTTCACAGTTACCTAAATCATTTCTGAAGAAAAGTACCGGTACCGTTTCTACGTCCCCAAATGTAGAATCTACCTTATTGAAATGGCAGTTGATGCCATAGTTTTTTCATCTCAGCAATAATACTAGGGGGCCCCTTTTGATGTCGCAATTAGGATGGGCCCCTTTGTCATCACGATTGTGCTGGTTGTGATATGACGGATGGGCCAATTAGATTTCAAGATATGACATTGCAATAGACGAAGAGCCCTTGTTGACTTCACGGGTCTCGGCGCGGAAGGGCCCCTTGCGACATCGGGAACTGTGCCGGTGGTCCCTACTTGATTTCAAGATATGACAGCTGGCCCCATTTGACATCGCAATCACCAGCGAAGGTATTCCCATTTGATTTTCATTATGTGGACGGAATAGACTCATTTGATTTCAATATCTGACATCGCAACTAGACGGAGACCGCTTTTGACGAACAACTACCTCCACACAGCCCTTAGCTAACAATCCAAATTCAGGGCATTAAATCTAGGTATTCAACACACATTCACAAGATTTCAAAGCAAGACACACCATCAAACATCCTATCATGTCTCACTTCCACAAATTTGTGGACAACAATAAGAGACCATCGTGGGCTACCTACAAGGGACATCACCTGTCCCCTCTTGGGGAATACATATTTCACCGTCTTGTCACCAAACTATCTCTCACAAAAAAAACATTGACAAACTGCAGGCAATGCGATTAAGGCGCTAAGGATCGTCCAAGATGCCCATGCGATACAGGCACTTGACATTATTGGACGGAGACACACGCCTTCATTTGTGTGAACACCTCACAGCCACACGCAAAAAACAAGCTTTTACAATGCAAAAAGATCTAGCACCACACTCTCCCTCTTGCATCTCCTCACGCCAGCAGGCAACCACCCCACAGACAACAAAAACCATTATCTGTCACCACAGGGAAGTACACTTCTCTACCACTCACACAGCCACTTAAATTGACATCAAAAAACAACTCATGCAAAGCATCGTACCTTACCACGTCAGGCACTATACATAACGAACCGACTAAAACTAAGAAAGTCATGCACTCCATCTTTCCTACAGTCCACAGGTCTGAACAAACATTCGACAGACGTACACGCAGAACACTGGCACAGCTCCGAACCAATAAATCACCTTTCTTGAAAGAATGTCTGTGCAATATAAACCCTTCTGCCCCCTTCAACCCTTCTGCCCCCTTCACCCCTCTGCCTCTGTAAATATCAACTGCACAACAGAAAACTTCTCTTGCGCACACATACATCACTCACACCTTGGAACCACACACCTTGGAGTTGCCCCAGTCAGGTGAGCAGAGCTCATCCGCCGCGGCCCGCCCAACGCCTGACGGTCGTGAACCCCCTCCCGACAGCAGGGAGGTGGGTTGACGTCACCACCACTACCACCCCCCGTTGACATCACGAATGTGTGGAGATCGAGATGGCCCATCGATTTCAAGATTTCAATTTATGATGCATTGACCGATGCGTTCAACCTTCTTGAAATCCCATCTGAAAATTTGGTCTTCCTACTGATGGATTCCTACTCAGTGATGATAGATAATTAAGAAAGTGGAGATCGAATGTGTACAATTCATTAAAGTATTTGTCAAACCTTTCAATCATTTGATTGTGAACTTACAAAATGATCTTCACATTGATTTCAAATATTCAACGGATCTACGTGATCAGTCTAGAAGAGATTTGTACTCATTCCTTGGGGTTATAATATATTTATTTTATATTTATTTATATAATAGAGTAATAATTATATATATAATTATATGATAATATTAATAAAATATATATAAGATATATAAACTGGGATAATAATATTCATATAATATTATAATATATTATATTAATTTTATAATATATTGTAAATATATATATATATATATAAGATACTTATATATGAATATATTTAAATGATATAAATTAGATTATATATATAATAAGTTTATATATTATATATTTATATTATAAAAAGTAATATAAGAATTATTGATAGAAGATTTTAATATATAATAATATTATTTAATTATTATATATATATATAATATTATATATTTTACTTTCAACGATATCTCCACGATTTCCTCACTCTCAAATGGTTGGTAGATCAATGCTCCCATAGCCGATGTCCTCTTACTTTTTTGTTGCGGCTTGTTTTTCCATGTGATCAAGAGTTGTTAAAATAGAACTATGAATTGAATTTTGGATAATATAAACGTGTCAATAAATGGGGAGAGAATGAATCAGTGAAACATGGGGCCTACTGAGCACAAAGAATTTGACCTATGAAGGCGATTGCTTTGGGAGTGGAAAATTATTGCTTTTTTTATTTGTTCCCGTATTCGGATTATTGAAAAGATTAATCCTGTCACTCAATCTCGTACTCCTTTTATTCTAGCTTCATGATAAAAAAATCTAGTACATTCATGAATTTTTGCGACCCGCAGAAATTTCATGATATCTCGAATAGTGCTTGAAAAGTGGACTGACAAACGAATCGCGTCACATTCACCATGGTTACGGCCTCTGTAAGGGGCAGGAAGAAAGTGTATTTACGTGACAAAAAATCATCGATTCTTCTCCCGATTCTAAGTGTTCTGACCACAGAATTAGATTAATCTGCGTGGCGCTTCGGTCGATTCCTAGAAAGGAAGAATTGTATGTAACCTTAATATCGAACGATGGCACATCACAGAAGTTAGACAACTTGCTCCTTCTCTAATGGATAATTCGTGTTATCGACCTGGCTATTGGAAATGGACAAACAATAAGCTGTCAGCAGAGGACACCTAGAGCCAGTGAGAGATATGTACGTGCTGTGATATTTTATCACTTCGCACACACACCAAAAATACACATATTGGCTAGCAATTCATTCAATGTATGCCACTATACAGTGAGCAATGCCGATGAGAGGATGTGGAAAATCATCAAGTGAACTAATTTTAGTATAGCCTGCTACTTTTTTAAATTAATGATCAGAAGCGGTCAACATTATGGAGAAAACTTGTGGAAATGATCTGAATTATCGAATTGAAGGAAATTTTGGCAATCGAAGACTTTGCTGAGTGTGATGTCTATGACTTTTGATTTAATGCATTCGATTAATTGTTTAAACACAGTGGCATGTGTTTTAAATTTGTAGAGTTGTGACTGTTTGAAGCAATATATACTACTTTCGTGAACGTGTAACTGGAAACACGCTTGTTTTTCATATCTCCCGAACGCCCATGTATTTCTAGGCTGCCGAACCAATACATTACATTGGCGACGAGGATTAATAAAGCTGTTTTGTCCATATTTCATGCATTGTTTTGGTTAGGTGTCTATTTTGGTTAAGCCATTTTTTTTTCTTGAAATGAGTTTCGACAGTCTGGGCGTTCCGAGTTTTGACGTGAAGGCAGATAACGTAAGTTCTGCCTGGAAGAAGTATATTAGGAGTTTCCTATATATGATTGAAGGCCGTGCAATTACAGAATCCAAAAGGAAAAAAGCTCTTTTACTGCATTTAGCGGGTACTGATGTGCAGGACATCTATGTTACGCTAGAGGATAAGGAGAAAGCGGACGGAGATCCATTTGATTGCTGCGTTCATAGTCTGACTACTTACTTTGCTCCAAAATCCAATAGAACGTACGAGCGACATCTGTTTCGCAGATTGCGCCAAGACGACGATTCGATTGACCAGTTTGTAACCAGAATTCGGCAACAGGTTGCACTTTGCGAGTATGATCATCCAGATGAAGCTATCCTTGATCAGCTAGTTGAAGGATTGCGTTCTCAAGTTCTGCGTGAGCGCATCCTAGAAAAAGGTGACCGACAATCTCTCGATGAAGTCATTAGCTCCTGTCGCGCATTTGAGGTGTCAAGATACCAAGCTAGGAATTTCGATGACAGATCTTCCCATGTCAACAGAATTAAGTCTGGTCCACCTAGGAATGGAGGTCGACCTCACAGAAATTGTTTCAAGCCAGAGAACCGTGGAAATTTTTCTAATCCACAAAATCACAGAACTCAGCACAAGCCGCAGAATTTTTCCAAACCTCAGCACAGATCCAATTCGCAAGGCGATGCGCTTGGTGCGTCTAATATGCCTGCATCTGCATCTAATCAGCGTCGTTGTTTTCGCTGCAATAACACGAATCATCTTGCAAATGACCGTAATTGCCCTGCTAGGACAGCCACATGTTTGACATGCAAGTCTAAAGGCCACTATGCAGTTTGTTGCAGGAGCAACAAACAGGTGAATACTCTGTCTTCTTTCCCCGATGCTTCCGAATCTGAAGCCATCATCGGTTATGGCAACTATGCATTTTCACTGAATTCTCCACATGAATCCATTGAGGCAGTTGTTGGGGGTCAGTCTTTGAAATTGGTAATTGATACTGGTAGCAATGTTAATGTTGTGGACAGAAACACATGGGAAAAGTTGAAGTCCGCAAATGTCCAGTGTAAGTCTTGGCCTGTTCAGGAAAAACTCTACTCGTATGGTCATAAAAAAGGTTTCGATGTTTATGGCAAATTTCTGACTGAGATAAAAGTGCCATCTGGTCATTCATGCACCAGAGAATTTGTTGTCTTTGACGGTGAAGGTGATCCCATTATGAGCAAGCAAACTGCCATAGATTTGAAATTGATTGAGATGAACGTCAATGCAATTGACAGCAGGACGTGTGTCCAGGACGAGTTCAAGCACGTTTTTTCAGGCCTAGGAAAGCTTCGAGAGTACCAGTTAAGGCTTACCCTTGACGAGAATGTTACTCCAGTCACTCAGAAAGTGAGACCGATTCCTTTTTCGATGAGGGAGAAAGTTAAAAAGGCACTGGAAGAGCTTTCCGCGTCCGATGTCATTGAGGAAGTACACACCCCTTCAGACTGGGTCAGTCCAATAGTTGTCGTTCCAAAGAAAGACGGGTCCAATGTTCGTATTTGCGTTGATATGAGGCGTGCAAATGAAGCCGTGAAAAGAGTCAAGTATCCATTTCCAAACATTAATGAAATGCTAACAGAGGTCAGCACAGGGAAAAAGTTCTCTAGGCTTGACATGAACTGGGGTTTCCACCAGATCGAATTGCATCCTGATTCAAGACCGATTACTACCTTTGTTACTCCTTTTGGGCTCTTTCGGTACAAGCGCCTGATGTTCGGCATCAATGCAGCACCTGAGATATACCATAATGTTATTAGTCAAACTCTCGCAGAATGTGAAGGTGCAATCAGTTACATGGATGACATCATTGTTTTTGGGAAAGACGAGCACGAGCATAACCAGCGACTCCGTAAAGTTTTGAAGACAATCCAAGAGAGCGGTCTAACTTTGAATGAGAAGAAGTGTTGCTTCATGCAGGATTCCATTGATTTTCTTGGTCATAGAATTTCCGGAAGCGGTATGACTGCCACGAAAGACAAGGTTTCGGCGATCGTTAACACGCGTCCACCCACAGACGTCAGTGAGCTAAGATCCTTCCTTGGTCTCGTAAGCTACTGTGGAAAGTTTATTCCACATCTGGCAACCATGTCAGAGCCACTTAGACAGCTCACGAGAAATGAACACAAATTTTTGTGGGGACCTGATCAGATAGCAGCATTCGAAGCGATTAAGAAAGAAATTGAGAAAGGTACCAAATTATTCGCCTTTGATGTCAACTTGCCTTCTGTTTTGATGACAGACGCCAGTGATGTAGGTCTCGGTGGTGTTCTTTTGCAAGAGTGTGAAGATGGTTCTTCCTTGAGACCGATTGCTTTCGCCAGCAGAGGGTTGACGAAAATTGAGAAGAAATATTCCACGACTGAAAAAGAGGCTCTGGGTATCATTTGGGCATGCGAATACTTTCACACCTACTTATTTGGATGTCGATTCCGCTTGAAAACGGACCACAGACCACTGTTGTATCTATATTCAAGAAGATCTAAACCTTCTGCACGGATCGAACGTTGGGTTCTCCGTTTGCAATGCTATGACTTTACAGTCGAACATGTCCCAGGTCGTCTGAATATAGCGGATCCTTTGTCTCGCCTTTCGTTCACTGATGTTAATTGTCAAGACAAAACTGAGGGTATTGTTCGCTTTCTCACTGAGGCTTCTGTTCCAGTTGGATTGTCTGCCAGAGATATTGAAAGGTCATCCGAGTTTGATGAAGAATTAAAGATTGTGCGCGAAGCCATTAGGACAAACGACTGGGAATCACGTGAAATTCCTCTCTCGTACAAAATCATAAAACACGAATTGACAAGTTTGGGTCACATAATCTTGCGAGGTACTAGAATTGTTGTTCCTCAAGTTTTGCGCCAAAGAATCGTTGACTTGGGTCATGAGGGACACCAGGGTGTCGTCAAGACAAAGCAGAGATTACGCTCCAAAGTTTGGTGGCCTTGCATGGACAAAGATGTCGAAAGAAAATGCCGAGCCTGCAAGGAATGTACATTAGTCACAGTTGAGAACTATAAGGAACCACTTGTTCGCACACCATTACCAAGCCATCCATGGGAAGCTTTGAGCATGGACTTCTTAGGACCATTTCAAAATGGAAAGAAGATCCTTGTGGTCGTAGATTATTTTAGCCGTTGGGTAGAGGCCCGTGTGATGACGAATACTACATGTGAGGAATTGATAAAAGTTCTTGATGAAATTTGGGCTACACATGGATATCCTTTACTACTCACTTCTGACAATGGACCACCTTTTCAAGCTACAAAACTTTCCAGTTATTTCCAAGAGATTAATGTGAAGCACCATAGAATTACTCCATTGTGGCCACAGGCAAATGGTGCAGTCGAACGACAAAACCGAACTCTTCTGAAATTCTTGAAAATTGTCACCGCCAAAGGTCTTTGTTGGGAAGTTGAATTATCCAAGTTTTTGTTGGCCTATCGCACTACTCCACACAGTGTCACAGGCGTCGCTCCTGCTGACTTGATTTTTAAGAGGACGTTGCGCACAAAGCTGCCAACGCTTTGCAGCTCTGATTTGCTTCTCGAAGAGGTTAGGGACAC
This sequence comes from Prostheceraeus crozeri, assembly GCA_907163375.1. Lineage (NCBI taxonomy): Eukaryota > Metazoa > Platyhelminthes > Polycladida > Euryleptidae > Prostheceraeus > Prostheceraeus crozeri. Next base: position 2,389 of record CAJQUW010014670.1, on the reverse strand, counting down.
TGACATGTTTTCTAAGGAATTAGGGAAGGTTCTAGCTGACAGGCGGAAGAATGTCCGACCGGTAGAGTGGAAGGAAGGTCAGAAGGTCTTAGTTAAGAATGAAGAAAGAGGCAAGTTAGCACCTGCTTACGAGAATACTCAGTACACAGTAATCAGTACAAGTTACACTACTGATGGATTCCTACTCAGTGATGAGAGATAATTAAGAAAGTGGAGATCGAATGTGTACAATTCATTAAAGTATTTGTCAAACCTTTCAATCATTTGATTGTGAACTTACAAAATGATCTTCACATTGATTTCAAATATTCAACGGATCTACGTGATCATCTAGAAGAGATTTGTCTCATTCCTGGGATTACTTTCACGATATCTCCACGATTTCTCACTCTCAAATGGTTGGTAGATCAATGCTCCCATAGCCGATGTCCTCTTACTTTTTTGTTGCGGCTTGTTTTTCCATGTGATCAAGAGTTGTAAAAAGAATCTATGAATTGAATTTTGGATAATATAAACGTGTCAATAAATGGGAGAGAATGAATCAGTGAAACATGGGGCCTACTGAGCACAAAGAATTTGACCTATGAAGGCGAAGTGAAAATTATTGCTTTTTTTATTTGTCCGTATTCGGATTATTGAAAAGATAATCCTGTCACTCAATCTCGTACTCCTTTTATTCATTAGCTTCATGATAAAAAAATCAGTACATTCATGAATTTTTGCGACCGCAGAAATTTCATGATATCTCGACTAGTGCTTGAAAAGTGGACCTGACAAACGAATCGCGTCATTCACCATGTACGGCCTCTGTAAGGGGAAGAAAGTGACAAAAATCATCGATTCTTCTCACCGAAGTGTTCTGACCACAGAATTAGATTAATCTGCGTGCGCTTCGGTTTCCTAGAAAGGAAGAATTGTATGTAACCTTAATATCGAAATGGCACATCACAGAGTTAGACAACTTGCTCCTTCTCTAATGGATAATTCGTGTATCGCTTGCTATTGGAAATGACAAACAATAAGCTGTCAGCAGAGGACACCAGAGCCAGTGAGAGATATGTACGTGCTGTGATATCACTTCGCACACACCAAAATACACATCTTGGCTAGCATTCAATTCAATGTATGCACTATACAGTGAGCAATGCCGATGAGAGGATGTGAAATCATCAAGTGAACTAATTTTCGTACGCCTGCTACTTTTTTAAATAATGATCAGAAGGGTCAACATTATGGAGAAAACTTGTGGGCAATGATCTGAATTCTTCGAATCTGAAGGAATTTTGGCAATCGAAGCACTTTGCTGGTGTGATGTCTATGACTTTTGCATTTAATGCATTCGATTAAATGTTTAAACACATTGCTTGTGTTTTAGTGTTGTGACTGTTTGAAGACAATATATACTACTTTCGTGAACGTGTAACTGGAAACACGCTTGTTTTTTATATCACCCGAACGCCCATGTATTTCTAGGCTGCCGAACCAATACATTACATTGGCGACGAGGATTAATAAAGCTGTTTTGTCCATATTTCATGCATTGTTTTGGTTAGGTGTCTATTTTGGTTAAGCCATTTTTTTTTCTTGAAATGAGTTTCGACAGTCTGGGCGTTCCGAGTTTTGAGAGATTGTCGGTCACCTTTTTCTAGGATGCGCCCACGCAGAACTTGAGAACGGAATCCTTCAACTAGCTGATCAAGGATAGCTTCATCTGGATGATCATACTCGCAAAGTGCAACCTGTTGCCGAATTCTGGTTACAAACTGGTCAATCGAATCGTCATCTTGGCGCAATCTGCGAAACAGATGTCGCTCGTACGTTCTATTGGATTTTGGAGCAAAGTAAGTAGTCAGACTATGAACGCAGCAATCAAATGGATCTCCGTCCGCTTTCTCCTTATCCTCTAGCGTAACATAGATGTCCTGCACATCAGTACCCGCTAAATGCAGTAAAAGAGCTTTTTTCCTTTTGGATTCTGTAATTGCACGGCCTTCAATCATATATAGGAAACTCCTAATATACTTCTTCCAGGCAGAACTTACGTTATCTGCCTTCACGTCAAAACTCGGAACGCCCAGACTGTCGAAACTCATTTCAAGAAAAAAAAATGGCTTAACCAAAATAGACACCTAACCAAAACAATGCATGAAATATGGACAAAACAGCTTTATTAATCCTCGTCGCCAATGTAATGTATTGGTTCGGCAGCCTAGAAATACATGGGCGTTCGGGTGATATAAAAAACAAGCGTGTTTCCAGTTACACGTTCACGAAAGTAGTATATATTGTCTTCAAACAGTCACAACACTAAAACACAAGCAATGTGTTTAAACATTTAATCGAATGCATTAAATGCAAAAGTCATAGACATCACAGCTGGAACTCACAT
>CAJQUW010014669.1:0-44198 GCA_907163375.1 Prostheceraeus crozeri | reverse complement strand
GTGTTTCATAAATCTAGATGTCTGTCTGTCTCTCTTCATGGACAAAGGTTCATGTCATGCACACATGATTGAATGACTTGAAGACATTCCATGTCAAAAATTATGGCTGTTAGACTTAGTACCTCTCACTCAACCAGAGGAAACAAAAGAAATATCATTTTTGCCGAATATGTCACCCTGCTTCCAATTGTATTAATGCAATTTTTCTTTGATCCTCAGTGATATGAAAATGAACTGAACAGAACTCGGCAGACGCACAGATTAGTGGTGGCCGGAAGGCGCACATAATTATGCGAAAATCTCATCTGTGACCTCGTTCCTTACAGAAAGTTGTGCTATGTTAGTGCAAGACTGTCTTTTAGTCGCCAAATTCAGAGAAACTAACATTGTTCAAGCCAAAGAAGGAAGTGGGCGATCAAACAATATCTGAGGGAAGGCACGAATAGCATAAATTTATCGAGTATAAATCAACATTTAAATGTAAAGGTAGATCATCAAGCGACGTTAACGGGCATCACTTAGCAATGTATAAGATGCTGACATAGGAAGTGCTTTTCCATCCATACAAATATCAAACTGAAATTCCCGACTGTGTGGACATCAATACATACGTGGTTTATAAGCCATATTAGAAGTGGCATGTTTTCATTCCGGAGAGTTAGTAAAGGAACATAATTGTCGATAAAATTCTCAAAAAAATCTCTAATTTCAGCCCAAAAAATAATTCGGGGCCAGTGTCGGCTCTGAAAGACTACGTTTTGGAACCATCTATAGTTGTCGCCACACTGGCATCAAGAAGGAGCACTAGGGTAATGTGCCTTGCTTGTTGAACGTGGCACTGGATCGGTCGAAGTGGGACAGTTATATGTACACTTGGATCCAGATTAAACCCTTGTATTATTTTTTAGGATGCAGGCATATACATCACACACTTATTCTAAACCTGGTGACATTTGTAAGTAGTGCGACCCGAATAAGTTACTGCCACTACCATCATTTTCCGGTGGTAAAAATCAACCACAACATCTTGCGCCTTTGCAACTTCGATGACGGGACAGAGAAGATCACTCCAACAAGCTGGAACTTCTTCTGAAGCTCATATGTTGATTCTGTCTCCAAAGACAGATGCGGTGTAAGAAGAAGCTGTATCACTTCCAACCCTAGCACGAATGACGAATTCCATTTCCGCATGCAGTCTAAAGTCCTGACATCGGGTCAGTCAGTGAAAAAGGAATCTGATGCGTTTGAGGGATGCATTACTGAGAAACTTATTTAGGATGCTTTACAAGCTTCATACATGCGCACCTACATCTTACATGCTTACTGGTGTCTCTCACTACTGGCTCTTATCATATCGTTCTTCTCACAAACTTCCGAGAAAATAGTTGGTGCCTCCTCTCTATAATATGCTCTCTTGTAACGTGCCGATTGCTCTACAAAATTGTTATGAAATCATTGATAAAAAATTAAGATCTATACAAAAGTTACACTGTCATCAATAAAGCAGACCGCGATAAGTACGAAATTCTTTGAGATGCAGATAGTCCGAGAGCTAACGCGAACCTGTGCAGGGAAGGAGGTAGTACATAAAACTGTCACATGGCACAGTACACCTCTAACCTACTGCAAAACTTCGCGTCTGCCGGATCAGATCACTTGCTTTTCAGAAATAGAGAGGATAACAAAATCCTATGCATTTCCAATGGTAAAATTGTGACATCTGAGGTGTTGACTCCATTTTTTCGAGTTTTTGCTCATAAAAGTTACACAAATTGGTATTTTGTTGAACTGGTTATTATAGAAATCATCTACAGATCATGATCTTTCAAATGAGCTATCATTCAGTGACAGAGGGTGAAGTAATCTGTACAAACAGACACTATTTGTTAGATTATGTCAAAACTTTTCCTGAAATTTCTATGTTAAAATTTGCAGTTACACCAACGAAAAGTGTCTGTTTGTACAGATTACTTCACCCTCTGTCACTGAATGATAGCTCAGTTGAAAGATCATGATCTGTGGATGATTTCCATAATAACCATTTCAACAAGATACCAGTTTGTGTAACTTTTATGAGCAAAAATTCAAAAAATGTAGTCAACACCTTAGATGTCATAATATTACCATTGGAAATGCATAGGATTTTGTTATCCTCTCTATTTCTGAAAAGCAAGTGATCTGATCCGACAGACGCGAAGTTTTGCAGTAGGTTAGAGGTGTACTGTGCCATGTGACAGTTTTATGTACTACCTCCTTCCCTGAACGCTAGTTCCACTAATAGACTTCCGCGCATGAACATTCTTAATGACTTGTCGATTATTGATCACAATGTGCCTATACGTGTAAAATAACAGTGAAATTGTTTTGATGCTTTTCGAGCCGTTATTGCATTTTGTAGTAAATGCTTATTTTCATTTAAGCAATTTACGCAAATCATTTTATTTTGGTTAAATCTAGATCTTGATAGCCTTGATGATCTACATCGGAAGATAGATTATTTGAATGGGCATAGGGCGACAAAGGTCTAGCTAGGCTAAGATGAGTTCACCAGATACGCATGTGCAACAATTCTTCTAGCAATTCTTCTTCTTTTTGTTAGTTGAGCTGATACAACATATTCTTTCTGTTTTTTAAACTAGACTGTGTATTTTGCATTTGATAAAGGTTGAAAATGAAACTTATGCCCTGTAATTTCTATGATTTCGAAATGTGAAAAGAAAGATAGCAGTCATGTTATAAGTCATTACATTTGTAAGACAGCGTCTTAATGAATACGTAACTAATTGTTAGTTCATTGCATATTGCAAGACATTCAAAGACACAAGCGTATAATATTCCATACTCGATAGGCGCAAGACGAAACATCAAAATAGTGTTCAGGAGTCTATTGCAAACGTTTACAATGGTACAGATTATAATATGGCGTTCAGCTGAAAAGAGATAAAAGCATGTTTGAAGCAAAACAAAATGCTTATTTAATTCCGAAGAAAACATGTTTTTGCCAGCCCTATCCTTGATCGCATGTGTACTGTGCATTTCTAAAGTCATAGCATCTTCCTTCAATAAGACTTTAATTGATGTTTATATCTAACAGCAGATGAGAAGTTAATTGACATTGAAATTAAGCTTGTCGGCCTAGCTTTAAAAGATAAAGAAGACAATATTTCTATTGCTGCAATTATGCTAAGATTAATAAATGAAATCTGCTAAAATCTACATTTTACAATGACAACATCAAACGCTATAATATTTAGCAGTTACTACAATTCAAGATAGTCATTGAAACAACAGTTCCTAGCTGAATTTCCTCATTCTTCTACATGTACTTTACACAGACTATTTTCGGCCACACTGATATTTGCCTACTCGAATGGCTCCATTGAAAGCTTCAATGTTGAATTAATGCGAATGACAAATCCTTCAGTTATAAAACTCAAATAATTGAGAAATATGTGATACGATTTGAGTTGGCATTACATTGCACTGAATTTTGATATTCCACTTGCAATTCCATACAGCTGAAACCAGCGACCTTCGTGGATAGTTGAATCTAGCCACAAGCTTGCAGGGTTATTGAATATGATAGGAATATAGTCCGTCCGTGATGTCTCCCAACCACAAGCTTGTTTTACATTGAGAACTGCAAAATATCCTTCATCAGAACTACAACCATGATTTATAGTACTGATGTAAAATTGGCGGTCTAAAGTGGTTGAATAGAAATATCTAAATCCAAAAAAAGCGTAATTATGATTTTTCATTTCTGCCAAAGACCAAGGATATGATGATATCAAATTGCCCTTATTGAACCAACTTTCATTTTTCAAAGATGTCGTTAAAGTGAATCCCAAGCGAACGCCCAAACTGCCATTTGCAAACAGCACTTCCAAATATACTTCAGAAAAGCCGACTTCGTGGGCTATGTCAACCAAAGGGCTTCTATATGGTCCATTGTCTAAAGTGGATAGGTCACCAAAAATCTGAGTCGAATTACTAGAACCAGTCATTAGCAGGTTATATGGATCTTGTGAACCCGTAGCTGCCATGCGAAGTAGCAGCATTCGATCTTGAAGGGCCGATGTTATGTTGAATTGTTTACATGAATTTGTAGTGCATTGTTGTGAGTCAGTCGTAGTACCACATAGCATGCACTTGTCTTTTGCCAAAGGGTAAGCAACAACTCGATTTTGATTTGCGGCAATCATTATACATCGATGTTTATTTACAAGTGTGTCATTCACACCACTGTCTACTATGTCACATGAGGAGAGGGCCATAGAAATAGGTGCAAAAAGAACGATAATCAATGAGACAATAGGTATGCATAGCTTCAATACAGCCATTTTCTCGCAAAATGTTTGGATAAACAATAAATGAGTTTCAAGATTGTCTAATCCTCAACGAAGCAGATCCTTTTCTCCCCTTGGTTAATGAAATTTAGCGAATTAACTTAAAGTCAATTTATTCTCATATGAGAGATGATTTATGGAAATTTGTTGCAATAATGTCCTTCTCCGCAAACACCATAATTTCTAAAGATAATGCAAGCAATATGTCATATCCAATCTGCTCGTGAATGCTTTTATTGTTGCATTAAATTGACAAAAAATGTTCATTCATTTGAAAAGGAAAAGTGCGCGTGGCAAAAGTAACAAACAAGACGTGACTCTGATGGGACATCTCCACATTTAAAATAATCACAGACTTCTACCTGATCTAAGTTATAAGCAGATAAATTGTACTTTTAATTTTTACATTTAAACCGCGATGCTTCGAAATTCCGACATTCTCGCATTCATGGTTTGATGAACAGATTCAAAACTGAAAATCGCTAGTTGTTTGAAATAAAAAAAACGGAGTTCTATCAACAGGCTGGCTTGGGTGGGAAAAGAACAACTAGGTTTGACCCATTTTCCATGGGGAATTCGATTTAATTTAATTCAATTCAGTTAATGTCTGTGTTTGGTGGTGATTGGCGCCGATGACAGACACATTCAATCATGTGTACACAACCTTTTATTTTTTAAGTGTATATTAGATCACAACACATTATTTTTTATCTGGATTGTGCTTTGACATAGGATGATGATGCACGTAGAATACTTAAATTTGTCCTATTGTGTATCTTTCGGCTACTGTTTGAATAAGAGAACTCAAAAATTAATTGTTATGAGAAATCTGTATTTCCATCAGAAGTAATGATTTTCGTTGCATTATTTCCTAGATTTGCTTAAGACTGGAAATTGCCATATGTAATTTGTTCGTCCATATGTTATCTACTATCGCTTTTAATTTCGAGTCAGATGGCGATTACTCTTAGTGATGGATTTGCTCATCACATCGCTTGCTTCGACTAGCAAATGCATTGTAAATTGTAATTGACAACATGTCGAACGTCTTTATCAAGTAGGCCTAAGATAATATCGTCAGCTAAAATTTAGAGGTGATAATCAAGATATATGATGAAAATACAGAATATGCACTGCACATCCTGTATACAAGTACACGGGAACGATTTTATGTAAAGGTGGGGGCAATAGTGTGGGAGCTACGAAGCACGTACTAAAAGGAATCGGATCTGCATACATATTGCTTATCATATTTTGTGCTTTGCAAGTGTTCAAGGCAATTGTTGAAATGCCATTTTCTAAAATACTGTTTACGTGGCGAATATTACGTTATATTTGAGAGAGGAGAGGTGAAAAATAGGGGAGTTTCCAAAATATTTCAGCTTTTTCGTCAGATTCCATTTTTGGTTAAGGACGATCACATCCCTCAAAGACTTTGGAGGAACTTACCTGAGGAATAAGTTAGGAATATTTTTGTCCAAAACGGATATATATATATATAGCAATAAAAAAGTAACAGAGATGGATAAAAAATAATAATAAAATAATCCCGCTTCCAATCAAGAAAAACTAGCCGTAGAAATTGCCCGACCGGTTTCACTAGCTGCCTGCTAGCTTATCAAGGGCTACTCATTTAATGAAACAAAATATGTTGATCATTACGGATATCTAAAGATAAAACTTCCTCAGAATTTAAATTTTCGACCCATGATTTCTAGCAATAATGCACCAACTAGCCACTTGAGTCATTTACTGGATGAAATTTTAAAACCTATTATCCCAGAGCTGTATAGTTATTGCAAGGATACATTCCATTTCTTATCGAAGCTACCTGAACGCATTTATGATCAAGATAAATTTGTTTCCTTTGATGTAACTTCCCTTTACACCAATATCAGTCTGGACATAGGACTTCGTGCTTTGGAATATTGGATTATCAAAAAAATGGGAATAATTGAACAAAGGTTTTCTAAAGAGTTTCTTATGGAAGGAATGTATTTTGTTCTAAGCAATAACTACTTTAATTTTGAAATGTCGAAATTCTTGCAGATCTCAGGAACCGCAAATGGGCACTAAAGTTGCGCCCACTTACGCAATCTTAGTAATGGGGTTCTTGGAAGAGAATATGTACACACGTGCACAGCAAGTTCTCTCTCCATCATCATTCGCAATGTTTCGCCTCTCATGGATCAGGTACATTGACGATTGTTTTATCATATGGAGGACTGAGTTCGGTGATATCAATGCCTTTCATGACTACATAAACAATCTGGACAACAAAATTAAATTCACTATTGAACAAGAAAATGATAAGATTAACTTTTTGGATGTACTGGTATACAGAGAAGGTACTAAGATCGAAACGGACATATACTCAAAGCCCACTGACAGTCATTCATACGTCCCTTTCAATTCATGTCATCCACGTCATACCACACGCAACATACCGTATGCTTTAGCGAATAGAATCAATAAACTGGTATCAAAAGTTGACATAAAAGAAATTCGACTACAAGAGATGAAAAGTAGACTACAAGAATTAGGTTACCCGGAGAAATTGATTAAGGACGCAATCGAAAAATCCAAATCATCAGAACAACACCAAAACAATGTAAAAGATGATAAAATCGTCTCCTTCGTATGTACACATAATCCAAACAACCCGAATTTTTATGAGAATGTAATTAATCCTGTCTTTTCAAATCTAAAATTAACAACTCCATTCAAAGACTATAAAATAAGGCGCTCATATCGCCAACCACCGTCTCTTCGGAATCTTTTAGTAAAGAACAATCGCATTACGATAAATGGGGTAACAAGATGTGGAGACCCCCGATGTGAGTGCTGTAAAGCAATTATTACGAGACAAAAATTCAATTATAAACAGAACAATGAGAACAAAACTTTCTTTATAAAACAAAACATGAATTGCAATTCGAGTGATGTTGTGTATATTTTACAGTGCAAGGGCTGCCTTTCTCTCTATGTCGGACAGACGGGTGACTGCCTACGAGCTAGAGTACGAGTACATCGTCAGCAAGTAAGGGATGAGGACTATCGTGTTCTGAATGTAAGCAAACATATATCTATGTGTTCCAAGAACAATGACCCTCCATTCAATGTGATGCCTATCATGAAACTACCAGCCAATTGTGATCGGTCCTACAGAGAAATAAAGGAAAAACAGTGCATGAACATCTTTACACCTACCCTTAACCGTAATTAAGCATAATGCTGTTGTAATACAATCTGCTCCGTGAGATATCTTTTTCATTTCCCCTATTTCTTTGTGTGATTAGAATTTCTATGTCTAGCATGTCTATGTTATAATTTTGCATGAATTTAGAAATTCTGCCCTAGTCTGTATCAAATTTTGTTTCATTAAATGAGTAGCCCTTGATAAGCTAGCAGGCAGCTAGTGAAACCGGTCGGGCAATTTCAACGGCTAGTTTTTCTTGATTGGAAACGAGATTATTTTATTATTATATATATATTCCTCAAGTATATATTGACTTTATTCTTTATTATTCTACTATTTTTTTACTTGATTTTGTATTGACACAAAGACTTTATTTTTTCTATTAGGATGATATCTGTTTGGATAATAATATTCCTACCTGAGGAATAAGCTAGGAATATTTTTTTCCAAAACGGATATCATCCTAAATAGAAAAAATAAAGTCTGAGCGATGTCCTAAACCAAAAATAGAATCTGACGAAAAAGCTGAAATATTTTGGAAACTCCCCTATTTTTCACCTCTCCTCTATTAAATAAACCGCAATATTCGTCACATAAACAGTGCTTTAAGAATTACCTTGAGCACTTGCAAAACACAAAAAATGATAAGCAATAAAGATCCAATTCCTTTCGGTGAGTTATCCTCCGTAGTGCACAAATATACTTTGTGAACATTGCAGTCAATACTACGTCGTTGTAACCCGTCGCCGTATATCTACTAGGATAAGAGAGTACGTGAAAGGTCGACCCCCATCTGAAACATCGCTTCATGTTCATACCATCCCAGATAAAAATAATTTTAAAATTCTCATACGCAATCCATTTACAAAAATTACAGAATCATTGCACTCACTTCCTTATTCGCATTGTCTCATGAATAATCACAAATACTTTTCTTGTATACTATTGATTTTTCATCTCATCAAGTCCTGTATATATCGCATCATTGTTTATTGATCGTTGTCACTGATAATGGTAGTTTGCCTACTGAAACATGCTTGCGAATACATCCGGCAAAAGCTTCTGGTTACGGCTTCTAACTATCATTACACGGAACCACTTATTAAAGATGATTATGGTTGAAACAAATTTGTCTCGCGCTCTACATTGTCGTAATGAGCAAATGTTCACAATAAATATTCATATTTTCTAGAAATAATTCAATGCCAATTTTATAGAGTACTAGGAAAACTCTAATAGCGCTCAAAAATTTGAAACAGACTTACATCGTCCTCCTTTAATTTGAATTTGCCAATACTTGCAGTTGAATTAGTGACTCTCATCATACTTTACCCGCACGTCTATATCATTGTTCTGTTGGAATCTTTTAAACAAGATTGCTAATTAGTGACCGCTGGAATCCTAAAACAGTCAATATTTTAGCAGGAGGAGCAACAGCAGGGTACGCGGTATTCACTATGAGATTCCGAAATTCTGAAATTGCGATAATTGTGTTTCGTGGCTTAAAATGATTTATCATGAACTTGAATTATTCAATTTTCGTCACTTTTTCACATTTTTTCTCTACATCGGGAAAAGCACGAATTGAAGCTGCACAGCAAAATAATAATTGAATAGAAATTTAAACACCGGCGCACCGCGCACAGATGTAATATCCGAGTGGCCGAATAGTAACCGAACTCTAATTGAAACTGAAAGCTATCAAGCTAGCCCAAGTGAAAACGGACTGAACTCAGTGTCAAAAGTTAAAGCATGGTTCGGAAGAAATCTATTGCTTTTAACTCCGCTACATAAAATACGGAACCAGTCAATATGAATTTAAAGAATTTGCAAAGAGATTTCACTTGCGTGACATAGTATTTATTAACCAACATCAACATTGAAGCTTATGTAGGCCATAGAACTCCATAATCCAGAAGTCATTGGCAATACGGATTGCCACCAAGACACGTTGCTGATAGCAATCAAAGATGAATAGAGATCTAACAGCATCATCTTTGAAAGTTAAAAATCGCTTGCATCTGTCAATGCACATGCTAAGATATTCGTGCATCCCTGGTTGCTGTTAGCAAAGTGTTTTGGTCGACCTCCTGTATGCATTAAACTAGTTATTGTCTCCACATAATTTTTGAAAAATTAAACCATGTAAAAGACATGTGTCAGCGTAAACAATATGGTTTTCACACGACGCTCTTTGATACTGGAAGAACGTGCTTATGATGTTGAAGTTGTTATTTGTTGCAATTGTGTGAGTTAAATGTGATTTACTTTGAAGATTTTCCTGAAATTTTGGACCACATTGCGTGGTCGGATGAAGAATGCTTGCGGACGACTAAATCGACATAAAAGCGTCTGTTAGTCTGAATCTAATCAACACGACATATTGCAACAAGAGCTTTCCTGGTATAGGCCTAACTGTTCGAAGTGCCATTTAAAGTACTGGATTAATCGGTCCATTTTTATACGACAAGGCAGTGTAGCAGCCGATTGATACTTAAAAATGCTGAGTGAAAAGTCTCAGCCTTTGGTGTCTGATCGTGAAAATTGAATTGATTTTTTCTTTCAACACGATGGAGCCCCTGCTCATTATGGCATCTCCGTCCGAATGTGGCTTGATCATTTTCTGAGTAGATGGATAGACAACTACATTTACGTGGAACGGTCCCGTGGAAGATCCTCAGGCTTCAGTACTCCAGACTTCATCTTTACGGGATAGCTGTATTGCATATAGCGGTTTGCATTTTGAACATTTGCTGCTTTGAACAATTATCCCGCTTCATTCTTATCTTCGGTTGTGTACAATCGGGTTCGGTTTTCTCTGGTTGGGCAGCTCTTCATATATTACTATTATCATTTTCAACAACCCCATTTTACCAAAAAAAGGTAGGTGGAAATATCATATACATGTAAATAATGGTATCTAACATGTATGCTATATTCAATGTTTCCATCGCCGAAAATCACATATTTGCTGTTGAATTCAAGCTTGTCCGGAGTAGAAGTGATATAGCGGCTTTTAAATTTTAAACATCCGATGAATCTAGCAATAATTGTCGAAACACCTTTGTCTCTGAATTCTCAACTGGGTGATTAACACTCGGTGATATTTATCCTGATTTGAGATCAAGATCATGATCCATTACGATCAATTGGAGATCAAGTTGATTTTGTTCTCAATAACTTATTAACAAACATTAGTATATGTAGAAATATAATATGCTTTCAACTGAGCGAACAAGTCTATGGTCGATAAAAAAAGATGTGAAACTTGCATTAAATGACATACTAGATATCCAGTATACCTTGCTTAACTACATACACAGTGAAATTCGTAAACTTCAAAGTCCAACAGCTGCAAGCACGAGGCATTTATTGCAGATCAACAATTTAAAGGACTGATGAATAAAACATTTCATATTCCGATTCCCCAATTTTCTATTTAAAAAAAATAAAATTTTCAGTCTTCAAGTAGAGTTTTAAGAATAGAGAAGTACTGGTTTTCATCTTCCACACCTCCTTTGTTGAACAAAACCACGATCAGTTTACATGAAATAAAAGTAAGCACTCACATTCATATAACCATTAGCATGATGTATTTCCATGTTTCCAAATAACGTTTCCTTTCAAAGTTCACTGGGTTCTCACAGAATCGGCATACAGAAGTATTGGTCTTTTAGAAAGCCAACACGATTTGGATGTCCATGGTGAAAGGCAATGAAAAGAGCTCAGAAGCGAGACTGGCTGAAAATAGTGGAAAAAGTAAACACGAATTCAAATGTCGCTGAGCAAGATAAAGTTTTCCTCTCTATGTGATTCATCTGTGACAGCTGTAAGAATCAGAGTTGGAACCGGTAAGGTTCACCCCAGCTGAAGTTTTGAGCTCCGCGCTCGAGCTTGGTTGATCCAAGTAAGTGAGCTCCGTGCTCTGATTTCAGAGATTTTCTAGTTTGTACTCCGCGCTCCAGCCTATACTGCTAGGTGTGATGCACCTTTGATATGGCAATCTAACTGAGTTAATGTTTTATCGAAAACATCATGATTCGCTCTATGATATCGAGTATCGAGCATGGATCGCTGATCGAGTGACAAGAAAATAAAGACCACATAATAAACTGACATCATTTAGTCTGCAGGGTATCGAAGAATGTAAATGAGATCATCAAGGAGCATCCTTTCCTGTAAAAATGGGAAGCTAACACACCTCTATCCGCAATCAATGTCAGCGGAACGACAAACCGAAGATTAAGCTGTGACGTCTGTGATCGTTTTGTGTGCTGACTATACGATACTATGACGCGAGCACCACTCAGTGTATCGGTTCACCTGCATAGTTCACCAGCAGTTACGCAGGTCAGACTTCAAGATATAATTGCACCTCAGATATAGCGGACATGGGCACATCAAATGGTATTATAGATAACGCTTTGACATTTAAAAGTAATCAAACATTTGAAACTTCAAATTAAGTGAATTTTGCAAAAGGTCAATGAAACTTGTCGTGAATTAGGAGGACGTATTGACTCTGATGATTAATGTCACGAAGTACCTTGACGTCATGAGTCGCATCCACAATGTCCTTGCTATGAAAAATATATGCTGACTACGAGTGCAAAGCCTATTGTTTAGTTGTAACGAAACAACTTCAGCTCATTTAACATGACGATGAAAACTTTCGAAACAATAAGGAAACTCCTGTGGACATATCGCATCCCCGTTTACAATATTCATCGTTTATTCAACAAGGGAATTTAAATACTTTAGATTTGTCGAATTGCTCTATGCTTTATGTGCATCCATGGAGTGCACGTACTGTCATTCATCGTAGTGCTCTTAATATTATTTCCAGTTTCATCCGATGAACGCAAATTGCATTAAAAAATCACTTGGACAAGCTGGTGAGAAACATTAAAACGGCGGAAAATTATGCTGTACATAAAGTGCGTCAGGCTGGTGTGTACTCAACATACTTGCATGCGTACGTACCGAGGTAGACAATCGAACAGAGATAAATCTTAACAGTGGACAATCGGACAAAGACACTGAACAATCGAGCAGATGTTCGATTATCTCATTCAGAACATTTGAACATCATTTCCTAATTAGAGAATCAATGCGCTACTTGAGTATTGCGCATCATCCTTTTTTTTGATTACATACATTTTTATGTAAGCATTAAGTGCTTCGCTATTAGCTTTTCTCACAAAGTTCGTGAATTTTAGTACACAGTCTTACTGTGGGTGCTGAAAGATGCATTTTTAGCATACGTGCAATTTTTTGTCATCGTAAATTACTCAAAATATAGATGTCGGATAGAATGATGTACCAGAGATGCGGAGTCCTATCATTTCGATAGGACTCCGACTCCGGGGTTGATAGGACTCCAGTTTTTGATAGGAATCCGACTCCGACTCTGGGTGGCAAGCATACAAGCCTAGTTTTTTTGAAATAAACTGGCAACCTATATCATAGATCATTACAGGCTTACCTGAACCTATTCTCAATAATCATTGTTGTATCAATTATCAACCTTTTTTATGAAAGTTTATCAAATATCGCTTTAAGTTGGATGCACACGACTCGACTCCATCCATCTTGTTGATGTGTGCTTCACAAGCTTTTCCTACAGTCTCTACCAGGCAGGAGGATCGCCCCCCCATCCTTCTTCAAAAAATATGAGTGCACTTTCGATTTTAATATGCGCTTTAGAGGACCGATCACACAAGATTAGCGTGAGGGTAAGAGGTAATGTTCTCAGACAAACAAGCATTTCATTTTTGTATCTGATGTGACCTTTGTTGCGTAGGTGTGATCGAGGCTAGGAAGGCTTGTCTTCTCTACTAAATCACCGAGTGAAAAGACAATCCTTTTTTCACTATCACGGTTCATTCCCTCAACTATTGCAAGCTTTGCATCCACTGCTATCTCTGTACTTTTGTTTGACGGAGAAAGTTGACATCAAGACAGTGACAGCTATATGCAAGAGGATAATTAATATGTTTGTATTATATTTCGGGTATAGTTATATACCGGAGTCCGACTCCAGCAAAAATGATAGGACTCCGACTCCGCATCCCTGTGCACTATGCGAAGAAACAAACAAGGATCAAATGCTAGAATTTCCGCATTATATAAGAACGCTTGTTGAGTGATGACTTAATAATCGATTCATTACATGAGGTCCCTTGTTATGAGAGATGTGCTATCGGATGTGCTATCGGTATTATACGAGTGTCAGTTATGAATGATCGGGTTTTCATTACAAATGCTAAGTTTTATTTAAGTCCTCATTTTGACGTCTCTCGAATCATCTTAGAAAATTTCGTAGATGGTTAACAAAGCGGTGTTGCGATTCTGCAGCAAAATTCGTAGAATTAAAGACATAAACACCAAAACTATACTTACTATACTATTCATCCTCTTTTTGTAAAATATCACATAATAGCATATCATAGTATTCTGCAAAGCGTGTAAGTAAGATACTCTACTCGATGATCTTTTAACTGTTTCGTTTTTAGGAAACTGTAAGGGTTTTTGGGGTTTTACCCTTCTAATCAATACTTGACATCCCTGAGCATGCTGCATTTGGATGCCAGAGAAAATTGGCATTAAATAATACGTTATGCATAATAACTACGAGTATTTAGAAGAGCTAGAAGGTTAGCAATGATAATTTTCCAGTATACAGTGCATGTATGCTTATTCAGATTACATCATTTCATCTCTTACACAAGATTAGCAAAAATTAATTTCTGGAGGATTAGAATCTTGGATCAGTCAAAAATAAATTATGACCTTAGATAGCAAATTTTGGTGCCCTCCACTGTTTTTCTCTGCGCAAACTACACGGTCCGTTTCATGGGTCAAGATTGATCTTTTTGTTTAATGACATCCATTTACTGCATGATGGTTGCAAATAATCCTGAGTATCAATGAACATGCCCAATTAAAGAAACAAAATTGAATTCCATTTGAATTTGAAAATTTGAATTCTATGAGAATCGAACCAGTTTATAAAATTGTTAATGAGTTGGAAGTTCGGATAACCGCAAACTGGAACTCAATGTTTTCGTATTCTAATCGAAAAATCGAACAATTACAGTTTATGCTAGATTGTAAATATAGCTATCAATGATGAAAAAAAACTTGTTTAGATAAATTCCAAATTATCAGTCAGCTAGTCATCTATTGAGATTCGGAAATGGATGCAAGGAACCCCAGACATGTGGAAAGGCCTCCTGTGAATTCAACGAATTTCCAATTTTGCATGGAAGACATTTTCAAGTTGCAAATTTATATACTACCGGTAAATATGGCAACTTGAAAATGACCGATGATATTGGCATCTCTTAAATCTGCTCAATAATTTGTATGTCTTATTGATTTGATTAGAGTGATCTTTAATCTCATTATCAAATAATTCGAAGAAAAGATGTAAACTAAAGAAAATTTAATGATTCAGTTATATAAATGAGGTGTAGTATTCAGTTGCCAGGCAGGACTTTCGATACTTTCAATTTCAACATGATTTGCAAATCAGTCGCAGTTCTTTTTGTCGACATTCAACTGTCGAAATTCACAAATTATTCCTTAAGAATAAATTTGCATGCTATTTTTAGAAATTTTTCAACAATAGTGCAAATACCGGCTGAACTACTAAAGCAGGACTGGAAATGTTCAGGATATCATTGGTGATAAATTGGGTTCGAGGAAATGGTAAAAATAATTTTGGATAATCTGCAGAATATGTTATGATATAACAATGTGAAATACATCACTGAGTGTCATCAATCCAAATCATTATCAGCACATTAATTTCAATAGTGTTTGTTGAAAGTATTCATGTATTATATTCTTCTGTCTAATCTGCTGCAAACGATATTTGCCATCTATGTGCATAAAAGTACATATTTTTAAGATGTCCCCTTAGTACTTTCTGAATTAATCAAAAGTCATATAAGAAATGGTATTTTATGATATAGTGATTTTTTATGCTCCGACCATAACTCCGACTCACTATTTAATGAGGAAAATTATTTCTAAAGCGTACTGCTAAAGAAATTGCGTGATATCTTAATGCAAAAGAAGATTACTTAAAATGAAACACCGAAGTGATCTAGGAATATTTATCTTCATGACTGCTGACTAATTGATCATTTGTGCAAGTTCCCGTACAATTATCTAAGCTTTCAGCAAAATTAATAGGATATAAAAGCTCGTTTCCTGACACAGGAATTCATCAAATACAAGCTATTTACTCAACTTTCAATTGCTATTATATGGCATTTCACATTCTAAGACCCTATAGTTGTCAATAATTCAGAAGCAATAATCTGTTCAATTATTATTTGCCTGATCTACGCAATATCACTTATTGAATGTCAAGATTGTCAGGATCAAATATTGAACAATCCAGACAAGATAAAGGATTCAAAGTTCAAAGGTTCAACTCGAGTATTAATTATTATTAGGCATTATTAGTAGGTCACTATTAGTAAATCAGATGCTGGTCTGGTTTTCAAGCTATCAGTATATTAAATGGATGTTTTCATTTGCAAAGTAGGGGAGAGCGGGGCTTGTTGGAACAAAATTTCAATTTTTTCAAAAAAATGTATGAAGACGACATTAATAAAAAATATAAATGCAGTTGTAAAAATAATAAAATGTAGTTGTTAAGAACTAAAAACATTAAGAACATAAAAATTCAGTTAGTCATATTTGCAAGACTGGAAAATTAGGGCAAATTGCTCTATTACTTCATTAAACAGGGGAAGTTTAATGTTTCAACTAACCCCCATCCCGGGGTTAATTGAAACATCGTGTGGGGTTGGTTGAAACATCATCACTTACTTTCAAATTTGAATTAATGTAACTGCATCTTCTATGATATTACGACAGTAAAACATTAGATATTAGGAAACTGATGTCTATGTCCATCAGTTTATGTCTTCACGTCAACATATCAAGACTTGAACTCTTTGTAGGCATATGATAAAAACCCTGACAATAATTTTTTCTTTCTCATTAGTTGGATAAAAATAAAGTTTGAATATCATTAAACTTTATAGAGAAAACAAATTTCATACCATCGCACTGCGTGTAATTACCGATACTTAATGCATCAAAAAGGTAGGCTTAGCATATAGGCCTACATCGCAAAATTCATAAGAAATGAATTTAGAAAATTACGAACTATATGCCTACAGAACTCATATAAAACTGATGAGATACATGCATAAATGCAAGCATGAAGACAGAGAGAGAGTTATCACTTTCACGATTAAGTTTTGCTAGTATCGGAAGACCCTATTCAATTGAATTCACGCGCAATCACAAATCATGAAAAGGACAAACAGTTTGACGATTAGGCCTACTCATTTCGGATCATATTCAGTTACATCGATTGAAAACAACCTTCTGTTCTGACAGCGAGCAGTGTCAGAGCACTGTTCTGGGGGGGGGGTGGTAGCACCATCACAATGTCTCGTCGAAAGTGACAACTCTGTTCTGGATTCTCCTGCCAAAATATTGTTGGCTTATCATTCCACGATGAAATACTCGAACGCTTCATAAATTTCGAGATGATTTCCTGTGACTGAAATTCTACAATAACACCGATGGAATGCACAACAAATTTTCTCGCAGTGAACTTCACCAGCACAAAACTGCCCACGACTGGTTCAATTGTCTTTGATAATGAAACATCCACATATTCTTCGGATAAATTGTTACATTCATCATCCACAAATAGAACGTTTGTCTTTTTTAGTTTCTTTTCTTGCGGGCCTTGATGTTGGTGAATCTGTAAGAATCCTGGTTATCCCTGGCTTTCGTCCACCTTTCCTCTTTGCTGCCAGAGCAGGTTTATTTAGAGGCCTGATTGCCTCTGGGCTCATCAGTGCTTACCGGATGCAGTAGCTCCAACTTGCTTCGAACCAGTCTTAGCAATAACTTTGTTCGGTTTGTGCACTGTCGTGCATCCGGTTTCATCAACATTCCAAATACGATCTGGCGTGAAATTGTCTCTCTCAATGAGAGTGCTGAAATTTTCAAAAAATAACCGAACGTTATGTCTGTTGAAACATGCAACTCGACCCAAGGAAGTAGATTCAGTTGTTCTGATTGTAATATCTTCGTGTCGACTAAGAAATACAGACATCCCATCCTTTCCAGCTTCCCTGTTCTCTCGCCACGAAGGTGGTACACCAAGGTCGAGTTTCACTGCATATTCATAGGCTTAACTTCTGACCTCTTGAACAGATAACCCTAATAGCGATGAAGCTTTCAAAATGTAGTCTACAAGAGCTTTCTCGTGTTCAGCACTGAAGACAAATCTGTAGTTGAAATAGCTACATCTGTCCAGGGAAATTTTCTCATTATCTTTCTGGATTTTCTCTTTGTATCGTATACAATATCTTCTCAGAGTAACACGAGGAATATCAAAGTCATTTGCAGCTGATCGGCAGGGTCTCCTATTTAATAACACCTCCTCCATCGCCTTTTCCATCGCTTTCTCCATTGCCTCTGTCAGGTTTTCGCCGCCGCTACCTTTCACACGAATCCTGAAAAATAAATTGACTTCTATAGCTCTTTATTTTTATGTGCAGTTTGGGAACACTTAGGAAATTGTATAGACAGTAGTATAGTTTAATAAAAAGAACGAGATAAATAGTCACTGCGGTTCACTACTGAACAAAGATACTGTAGTCCAGCGTCTAGGGTAACAGTCATTGATGACTTCACCGCTGAATGAACTGAAGTTCGAGCCCCACCGGCATACTTTTGCTTTTTACTGATGGGAACTTCTAAGGTTAGAGATAGCGGAAATTTAATCTGAATTTACCTTTAGAGCTGGGCTGTTTTTTTATACGGTACTGCAATATGATAATGTCACAGTAGCACAATTTTATCGTTGTATTTTTTACTTCAAAGATATCCTTTTTAGGGATTTACAACATTGACTATGTCATTATGGCGGTGTCATTGCAAACACAAGCTTTAAAGTAATAAAAATCTTCACGGGGCTTATTGGAACATGACATGGGGTTTGTTGAAATATTGCTGAAACATGTTTCAACTAACTTCGTCGTCAATGTTTCAACTAACCCCAAGTGTGATCCAAGCACAACTTGTTAACAGTTAAGTGATGGTAAAGGTTGCTTCTTGTGTGATGCCAGTGTTTAAATGCTACTTTTGAATGATTAGTGACTTCGATGATATTCCTAGTAAGCCCTTTTTTTCAGTTTTTTGGACGACAGAATATTTACTCCACACATCGGAAAATAAACTTACTTGTCTCCTCACCAAACAATATACCATGAACGAACGAAATTAAAACGAAAACGTGTAAATTGAAAGAGTCATTCAAATAATACTTCTGAACATTTAAGTTTTATTTTATATGCTTAAATAAATGGAATGTTTCAACTAACCCCGCTCTCCCTTATAATTACACGTGTAAATCGCTATGAGTGTTTCATAACTGTACAGACAGACTTCAACAAGTCTGATATGTCCGAACTTGTTGCACTGTGAGAAAAATCAGTGTAATTAACCAGTCATTATCATGTTTTTGCTTCATACTTTCATCAACACAGTACACAATAGCATTGTGGTGATATTGTATCACATGCATTCAATAATATAAATATTATATTAGTGGAGTTGATGTGATTCAGGAATCATTGTAAATCGCTCAATACCAGTCACATGCGAATGATGCATGCAAAAGTATTATTGGTATACCTCTGTAACTATTTGCATGCTTTTTGCATGTTATTTCAACTGTGGTATGCTTTGCATACTAAAGCCATACCAGCACAATGTTAGAGGAAAGCATCAATAATGTTTAAAATATGTTGATTTAAGGCCTTTGGTCAATAAAGATCACACTTATGTTACATAGTATTTACTACTGTTTTGCAAGTAGTGAGATAATGACATGCAAGAGTCAAACTTACAATACTGAATTCGATTCTAATACATGCAAGTCTAAGGCATTACATAAAGTCGGTGGAAAAGCCTCTGAACAGGGATCGACGCATACCGATTACTACTCTTGGTGAGGAGCTGAATATATCCCTTGGAAGTGTTTGGGGACCCTCGTGGAAAATGGGTGTCGAAAAGTCAGCTTGCAGTTTTCTTTTCTCTCGGCCCTCGATTTCTTACACCCGACATGCTTCGAAGACGACTGAAAGCTTGTACGAATTTGGGCATTATTGAAGAGTTTGGGGAACTTTTTATTCGTTGTGCTCTGTTACTGTCGATGAAGCACCTTTGTCTCCGCACAATC
Source organism: Prostheceraeus crozeri (assembly GCA_907163375.1). Lineage (NCBI taxonomy): Eukaryota > Metazoa > Platyhelminthes > Polycladida > Euryleptidae > Prostheceraeus > Prostheceraeus crozeri. The sequence goes on along the minus strand of CAJQUW010014669.1, from coordinate 24,361 downwards.
CACGGATCCACCTTCCAGACGGGAATCTTTCGAATGGAGGAGAAACTGTCGAGGCGAAACCTTGGCAGATGCGATCGAGAACTAATTATCGACGTTCTTTTAACTGTTTTTTTTTCTTTCAACGAAACAAAGATTATGTCTATTGATTTCTTTTGGAAGGGGGTCTGCCGTTTCATGCGCTCATTACTAACAATCCCCATTCAAAAAGCTCGAGCGGCTATCCGGAAACCCAATTCATTATCTCATTGTTTTCTCATGACAACGTTCCTGCTCACACATCCGGCATCGTGTAGCATGCTATCATTTATGACGGTTTAACAGTTGTTACACATCCTCATACAGTCCGGCCATTTCTCCATCCGGTTTCTAGTTGCACAGAAATCTGAAAAAGATCTGCGTGGACTATCAATTGAATGCAGCTCTGATCTGGAAGAATTCGTTTGCGAATTCATCGGTAGACTTCATTCTTCATGAGAAGAAGAGTTTGCAACTTTAAGAGTTAGATGGTTGAAGTGTGTTCAACATGAGGGTATTAATGTCTTGAAAAAGGGATTTTCAGGACGTGGTATTTTTATCTGGTCACATCAGAATACTTGTTGATAAATGTTTAAACAACACAACCATCAGCGAATTTGTCAAGCACAAAATAGAAAATCAGATCTATATTTTTTGAATTCATCAAAATAATCAAAATTCGGCATGTTTTCTATAATGGACCTGTAGGCAAATAAAATACGAAACAAAATACCTTGCACACCATCCTAACCTACATATGCTAAGTTAATGATCCATCAAGTCAGAATTGAAAGATTTGCGGTTTTTCTACATTTTCCCGGAAACTTCTTGGACGCACCGCGCATATTAACAAAATGCCTCGAATCACCATATTTTAAATTACAAAATTCGTATTGAAGTTGTATCTCAATTTTGCACATTGTATCATAAGAAACCTTATGTTTCATAGAATAAATTGGCATATAATATCACTTTCCTTAGTGGTGTTGGCTTTGGATAGTAGCTCTCACGAAAACAATTGAACGTGATCAATATTGACCGACAGTGTTGTCTTCCCGACATATTTTTCATAATGCAAAAGCTTTATGATTCTTTGAAGGGAAAAAAATAAACAGTCTGCAATTATTGCTGGCACATCTGAAAATATAGCTATTCATCATGACTAACATCATTTGATTTCGATTAAATAAAAGTTGCAATTTCAATTTGCTGTCCCAGTTCCATTATATTTGTAAATGAATAATATCACATTTCAGCAAATAGCAATGTTTTTTCGATGAAATCACAATTGCAAATTTCCCCTTAAAAGCTGGTCATGCATGGGAGTTGATCTGTCAAATAAGGTGACAGATTTGATTAACCACAGAAAAACAAACTTGCAATTCTGTAGGCCTACAATATAATTTCAGTGATATTTTTGAAACAATCATGTTTCCTCATTCACGTTATAGGTTAAAGGCTGTTATTGAGTGCCTCCTCATATATTAATAAAGCTAAAGCACAATTCCCTTTGTAGCCTTTTCATTTTGAAATGCTTATATGTCTATGATATAGGGTCTATGCGGCTAGGAAACACCATTTTTGAGACTATCGTTTTGAGATTGGAATGACATGCAATTCGTGGAATGAAGGTGTCTATATTCTGTAAAAGTGTCTCAAATAATTCGCAATATATGCTTCGTATTGTCGTGTGTATCATTCAAGAAGTAACAGAGAACGGTGCTTCAACAATATACACGAATTTCTGATGTCGTTGAAGTTAGCACCAACTTCAACACCAACCTTTTGAATAGAGTTTGTACAGAATAGGAAACCACATGTTTAGGTACTACTGAAGACGCAGAGTTTGTACAGCCAAAAATTTTTCCATAATTCGAACTCCTTCACATTCAAAATTCAAATTTAAATTCGAAAAATTGGTGCAAGTATTGGTGCTACCTGGTTAGCGAGTTTGTACAGCATTCCGATGGAAAAACTTAGATACAAGAGCAAAAAACTGAGTTTGTACAGCAACTTCCAGCACTTTCCTTACACGAACAACCGGAAAAAACCGCCAAAAACCGATTTTTTCAAAAAATGATAAGATTTTCCAGAAAAGTTATTGGTGCTACATGGAAAATGAGTTTGTACAGTGCTCTGACCGGTGGAAGAGTGTTCTACTAATCCAGTCTGAGTTTGAACACACACTTCTCCGACACTCCAGCACTCCTACGACCGGTAAATACCGGTTATTGCACAGTAACTACAAGAATACTGCCCATCTATGAACAAATCAATTGGTGCTACATGGAAAATGAGTTTGTACAGTGCTCTGACCGGTGGAAGAGTGTTCTACTAATCAAGTCTGAGTTTGAACACGCACTTCTCCGACACTCCAGCACTCCTACGACCGGTAAATACCGGTTATTGTACAGTAACTACATCAGCGATGCGATGGTTTTGTTTCAAAATTCAATTGTCGGTTGAATTGCTATTTTCCACCAGTGAAACGAGTTGAAACAATATTTTGTTTCAAGAAATGCTATTGTCCATCAAAATATGAACTCTGCTGAGAATGTTGCACAAAACTCTGGAAAAAGCCCGAGTACGTCATAAAGGTCACGGGTGGAAAGCTTGATGTAGGCGGTACTCCAAAAAACAATAGCTGCACCAAATTCAAATGCTGACATGGGAGAAGGACGGCAGATGAATATCGAGTTCTCAATTTTTACATACTCTATTACAGTGGGAAGCACAGCATAGAAAGGTTATATAGGATAAAAATGACTTGCGACATTTATGCAATGAAGACCGAATATCTTAGATACGATAATGATCGGACAGTCCGAAACGCATATAGAAAAACAACTACAAGGTATAGAAAAGAGGAACATCGCTGAAAATGCCTGTACTAAGTTGTGTCAACCAATTGTAGTCAAAACAATTACAAATGCACTTAAAAATTACCGCAAAAAACAACAATCTTGATAATAAGTGTTGCTAGTAGTAAGCAAGTGACAAACACTCGACCGGCGCCCCCCCCCCTCTGGAACGGCAGAGTGTCGTGGTCGGCCGCCGTGGTGCTTCGGGTCTGAGTCCCCCCCCCCTCTGGAACGACAGAGTCTGTCGTGGTGTGCCGGCCAGGTGGGTTCACAACATGTTCGCTGACTCCCCCCCCCTCTGCAACGACAGAGTGTGAGACTCGGATGTGTTGGTCTCGTATGGGTTGACGTGACCGACCGCCTAGGTTGACGTGGCCGACCGCCTAGGTTGACGTGGGCGACCGTCTAGGTTGACGTGGGCGACCGTCTAGGTTGTCGTGGATGGTGAAATGGCTGCCAGATTCGGATTCAGCGTAAAATTCTGCATCGGTAGGGTGAGTTTCAAGGCAATTGGCGAGAAAAAATTTTTCTTCAAAATTTTAACAGAGTTAGAATTTGGGACGTTTTGGTGTGTAGCGCCGAAACGAAGCATCGGATGAGAAAACGGAGGCCAGATTCGGAATCTACGTGAAATTTTGGGTTAGGAAGGATGTTTCCAGCGAAATCGGAGAGAAAAAATTTTCGGCTGACGTCCCCCCCCCTCTGGACAGCTCGCTTCGATTTTGGCTTCTAGTGGACGGATTTTGTCGTGCGATAGCTCGTTTGAAAGCTAAGAGTGAGACAAATTCAGTGAAAGAATCGGCTTGTTCCTATCTGTCTTCGTTTAGATGTGAGACGCCATTTAAGATTTTGGGACATTGGTGAAAAACGACAGAGTTAGAATTTGGGACGTTTTGGGCTGTAGCTTCAAAACGAAGCATCGGATTGGAAAACGGATTTCAGATTTGGAATCAGCGTGAAATTCTTTATCTGTATAGTGAGTTTCAAGTCAATCGGAGAGAAAAAATTTTCAACATTTTTCGAAAAAACGACAGAGTTAGAATTTGGGATGTTTTGGTGTGTAGCGCCCAAACGAAGCATCGGATGAGAAAACGGAGGCCAGATTCGGAATCTACGTGAAATTTTGGGTTAGGAAGGATGTTTCCAGCGAAATCGGAGAGAAAAAATTTTCACTGACGTCCCCCCCCCTCTGGACAGCTTGCTTCGATTTTGGCTTCCAGTGGACGGATTTTGTCGTGCGATAGCTCGTTTGAAAGCTAAGAGTGAGACAAATTCAGTGAAACAATCGGCTTGTTCCTATCTGTCTTCGTTTAGATGTGAAACGCCATTTAAGATTTTGGGACATTGGCGAAAAACGACAGAGTTAGATTTCGAATCAGCTTGATGTTATTGTCCAATGAGGATCATCATCCAATGAGAATCAAGCATTTCTTTATAAATAGCGAGCCTTCCACAGTGAGAATCATTCCATCGTTGAATCACACGAGTGACGGACGCACATTTTCTCTCTCTCTAGTTCCCTGTTCTATTATCCAACTAAAATGGTAAGTCGCTACTTCCCTCCCTCTCCTCCCTTGAACGTAAACTTAATACAATCTTTTTTCATTTTCAGGCATCTACTCCATCTGCTGCACTAGTAGGACAAAATGGCGGTCAAACGTTACAAGGTTCGCTACGGTCAGATCATCTACAACTGAGGCCAGTGGAAGAAACATCCAAGGTACATAATCCTACACGGCTACAGCGTAAATTTAAACAAGCCTTGCGTTATGATGATCATAGCGTAGTACTCCAAACGGGAATGCTCCCTTCCACGGATGTCAAGATAATGCACAATCAGTATGGGGACTACATACTGATCCCCGTGAGTCCGTACATTCGCCACCAACTTGATATTATTGAGGAGTACGTGACATTAAATATGGACATTCCTACTCCTCTTGCTCAAGAGTGGAAGGCGAGAGATGACAAGGATACTCCCTATAGAAAGATTTGGGATGGTAATCACATTTGCCTACCGGTATCACATTGGTGTACTTACTATAAGAAGGAGGGAGATCATTCAATACCCATCAGATGTGATGAGCTCGGAGAAGGTACTTGGGATATCCTTTTCAAAGTGAATGGGCTATATTATGGTCGACACAAGGATAATAAAATAGCCTCTCTCTCCATGCATATGGAATCCATCCTATATATTCCGAAACCACCCAACGTGGACGACATAATTGATCAAATCCTTAACAGCAGTGGTACGAAGCGCAAGTCGGAGAAGAATGCTACATCAAAACGCAAATCAAAGAAGGAGAATTGCTAGTCCTTTCCTAACTCTACCCTATGACAATTCGCTTATGTGCTTTGAGTGTCGTAGACGTGGTCTTATTAGATACATTTTACTTCTTCGTTGCCATCATATCATTTGTGTATTTTGTCGTGCAAAGCATCGATGTAATTCTTCATTTTGTAATATGTTATAGAACGTTTCCTTAGATGTGTAAATTTCCGTTTTAGGCTTCTATCATCATTTTTATGGATTGTGAGGGTGAACCTGTACAGGAGCTCAGTGCTATTGCTATGAACAATTGGACATATCAGATTGTTAGTGTCTATCATCAACATGCCAACTGCGATCCCAATGTTGATCAATGGGCGAGAAAACACATTCATGGACTTAATCTGAAATATTTGCAAGACTATGGCTTTTCTTGTGAAAGTGCTCTTCTTATTGACTTTAAACGATGGTTAGCTGCTTTCAATGTTATACGCATCTTTTGTAATAATCCTGGTAAGGAGAGGAAAGTATTTCCCAATCTAATCATTGATGATATTTTGCTCCCGCCTTGGGATAGTAGAGTGAATCAACATTATCATGAAGTCACGAAACGTTTTAAGGATTTGTGTGTTCCTATTTTGTCTGTTCGTTGTAGTAGCTACGTTCATAACCAATGCTTCTTTCCTCCTTACCTCAACACTGCCAAAGTCCTGTATGGTTATCATTGCTCGCTGTATGATAGTTATCAGCTGTATCTATTTTATCTCTTTCAAACCATTGATTTATAATGCATGCTTGTTACCGTTATTCAATAAATGTTACTATGAGAAGAGTTGTTGTTTTCATGCAATGGATGGGTTAGTTAAAGGGCGATCATGTCTTTCTCAAACGACTGCGGAACATTACGTTTTCATAGGCAAAGTTTAAAAGGAGCTGTTCAAGATTATGTGATAAATTTTCATAAAGATGAGACCGACATCGAAGCAGTGGTAGATGATGCTAGCACTCTATTTCTAGAGTTAATGAATACATTCTCTGATAGCATTGTCATGGCGCGATTAGTTGCGAAAATTAAGTTTAGTCATTTTGGAAAGGAAGAGGTGGAAAGTCGCTCTTTCCATTTTGCTTCTTATTCAATGGAAGTGGTAGATCACCCCGAAGAATTTTTTAAAAGACATATGATAAAAATTGCTGAACGTCTTAACGCATTTAACCATCATGGTAGCAGTCTAGTGATTGAAGCGATTTCAGATATTCACATTCAACTTTCCATAAAGAAAAATTGAAAATGCAGTGGTACTTGATTGTAGCACAACTGGTTTTCGAGCTATGTCTGCTCACTCTCGAAGTATATTCCTTCTGTACATGCGTCTATTATTTAGAAAAGGCTAGCAAATTCATATCTTCAAAAAGACTTGCTATAGACATCAGTAACGGTGAAACTATGTGTTGCGATGTATGTAAGCGAAAGGATGGAAATGAAAAGCGCATCTTCAAGAGATGTAAGCATGCTTTTTGTCAACGCTGTTTCATACGTAATTGCATTCAACTTTGCCAATGTAACCACTGTGACATTGCTCATTTCGAGTGTCACTTATGTCGCAATAGTTAGTACCTATGCAAATGTGGTAAAGATAGGTTTTAGCAAAGACTAACACGGAAAATGGCGAAACGTAAAATGACGAAACGTAAAAGTCAAAAGTTTTCTTCAGCCATTCAAGCTCTCCGACGAATGAAAGCAAATCAGCGATACAATGCTATACGACATGCTAACGATAAATTCATTTGTGAAATTATTTCTCATGTGAGGAAGTTGAGGACGAAGAAATTAGCGCCAAAACAACGAAAGTTACTTAAGCGATATGCTACGAAATTGCGTTTCATCTCCAATCCTAAAGTCGCCCTTCAAAGAAAGAGGAAAACTCTAACACAAAAGGGCGGTTTCCTTTCAGCAATACTTCCAATGATAGCTCCTGCCGTGGGCAACCTATTGGGAAATATCTTTGGCTCTAAGCGTTAATTATGCAAATGTTGAGTCTCAAAGTAATAAAATGGATTTCAGACTTCAATGTGATAAAGTTCTGACTGTATCAGGTCCATCTCATGCAGGTAAAACTGTTTTCACGCTGAATTTATTGGATAAAAGAAGGGAGTTGTTTAAGGAACCTATCAATCGAGTGATTTGGTGTTATGGTATTTATCAACCGTCGCTGTTTCAGGAATTGCAAAGTCGCAACTTTATTCGACATGAAGGAATTATTCCAGTGGATAAACTTCAGTCTAATGATGTTGTTGTATTGGATGATTTATTAAAAGAAAGTAAGAATTCAAAAGATGTTACAGATATGTTCACTCGCGCAGCACACCATAAAAGGTGTTTTATCATCTATATTACACAAAATTTGTTTCCTGATGGAAAAGAAGCTCGTACACGAAACCTGAATACACACTATTATGCTATTTTCAAGAATCCGCGAGATAAAAGTCAATTTGAAATTTTAGCGCGACAAGTTGCACCCAGAGGATCAAAAGCCTTAATTGAAATTTTTCAAGCAGCTACTGAAAAACCATACGGTTACTTATTCATTGACTTTACGCAAGAGTGTCCGGAAGAATTTAGATTTCGAAGTGATATTTTGAAAACTCCCATGATTATCTACAAACTATGAGTTCTTATTCTCGCATGATTGTTATTCCTCAGGATGAATATGTACAATTGACTGCCATGCAGCAAGTAAAGCAACCTCTTGCAAATCAAATGTATAGGAGAGAAATAGATTATCAGCCAAATGTTCACATCAAAGATCCACATCGTGCTGTATTATTACAATCGGAAACTGTTGAGCAATTGAAAAACTTGAAGAATAAGATGCGTGACTCTGTATCGACTGCTACACCTTTAGCATCTCGCGCACATGCCATATCTCTTTTCAATAGTATTGAGCCCCATCTCAATGTAAATGATAGAGGAGAAATCATTACAGATGAAAATAAAGTGATTGATGCTTCACGTTATGAAGACTTGATTCAGTATGCGACACGTAGAAAGCGCCGTCAGGGCTATGTTCCACCTGGTTGGTCATACTTTCTTAAACTATTGAAAAAGCATAATGTGCCAAAATTTGCTTTAAATAATGAGACATTGAAAGAACTTGATTCAACAGTGGATACTACTCCAATGCTTCAGACGATGAAAATGCCAAAAAATTGGTTTAAGGCGTCACCTGCTACATCCCCTCCCACACTCACTAAGCAAACAAGAGGAAGAACTCGACGTAGATCTACATCGCCACTAAAACTGGTAAAAGGAAAACGTAAAACAGCTCCTCCCAGGAAATACATGTTCTCAGACTATTAATATGAAGCAGATGTGTTGCTTGCCATGTAATGAGCCGCCAGAGGTGAATGTCGTTGTCACTTGCACTTGCTGCGCCAGCTCTCATAATGAAACCCCTAAGCAATGTGAACACGATCGCAAAACCGCTAAAGCTAAATGCTGCAGTTGTTGTAAATGTAGAAAGGCAAGAAAACAAAAAGATGAGAAGGAGGAAAAAGAGTCAGTCGTCATCGACTGAACGTTTGAAGTCAATCTATTATGATGTAAAACATCCGGCAGGATTTGCATCTATCAAGAAATTATCAAAAGCGAGTGGTCTTCCACAATCACAAGTGAAACGATGGTTAAAGGGTCAGGCTACATATACACTCCACAAACAAGCGAAAAAGAAGTACCGCACCCGCCATTATATTGTTCATGACATCGATGAACAGTGGCAAGCAGATTTGTGCGATGTTGCCTCCATTTCAAAACATAACTCGGGCAATAATTTTATTTTAACCGTCATTGATATTTTCTCGCGTTATGCGTGGGCTCAACCTTTAAAAACTAAAGAAGGGAAAGGAGTAGCAAAAGCATTCCAAACAATTTTTCGAGAAGGTCGCATTCCAAAAAGAATTCAGAGTGATCAAGGAAAAGAGTTTAAAAATCAGCATGTGATAAGATTATTTGAGAGGCATGACATTGAGTTGTTTAGTGTAAAGAGCGCTTATAAAGCTGCACTCGTTGAACGTTTTAATCGCACATTAAAAAATCGCTTGTGGCGACATTTTACTGCCAACTTGACACAAATTGGACAAAGGTTCTACAAGATACACTCCATGCCTACAATCACTCTATCCATCGTTCTATTGGACTCAGACCAGTAGATGTAAATGCTGACAATGTAGATAAAGTGCGCGAATCATTCCAACGTAAACGCACTCATGTGAAAAGTGATGTGAAAATTGGCGATAAAGTTCGTATCTCAAAAGTGAAAAGTGTTTTTGCTAAAGGGTACCTCCCGAATTGGACAGAGGAGGTATTTACAGTATCAAGGATTAATCAAAAAGACTCTCCGACCACCTACAAGTTGAAAGATTACGATAATGAAGAAATTGAGGGTAGCTTTTACCGCGATGAGATTGAGGTAGTCACTGAAAGTGAAACATATTTGGTAGAGAAAATCATTCGATGTAAAAAACGGCAAGGTGAAGAATGGTGTCTTGTTAAATGGGCTGGTTATCCTTCAAGTATGAACTCTTGGATGCGTCGTGCCGACATCATTCATCTAAGTGATCGACAGTGATTCATGCAAAGTTGTAACTAACAATGTTTAGGGTTTGAGCTATGAATCCAACTGCCTCATTTTATTCACGACCCTCCTATGTAAGTGGCGGAGGACAAATTTACATCGGTGCTCGCCGCCAACGTGGAGGTAGCATACTTGATGCACTGAAATCTGTTGTAGCACCTCTCATATCCAATGTCGGTAGATCTTTGAAACGAAATGTTTTAAGTAATGCCGTTGGCTTTGCTGGTGATGTTGCTAGTGATCTTTCCAGAGGTAGAAGTTTTAAGAGCAGTTTGTTGAATCGTGGGAAGGAACGCGGTTTTAAAACATTGAAGCAGACCATTGCTGGTGTTACTCAAGGAAAGAAATCACCTAAACGAATGAATAAAGGAAGGAGGAAACATCGCGGAGCTGGTAAGGTGCGATCTTCAGTCAAAAGGCATTCACGCAAACGTCGCAGAGGCTCTAATCATTCATCAGGCGCTAAACGACGACGCTGCTATAACTTCTAATCATGGAGTGTAAAACTTCCGGTTTTTGTTTGTTCGATCAACAAGCCATACAGACAGATATTCTTAGTTCAAGTATTGTAGATTATCATCCTCGAACAGCTGAGAATGCTGGCCCCATTGAATTTGTTATTCCTGGTGGTAGTGATGACTACATAGATTTGAGTTATGCGATGCTTGATTTGAGGTTTAGAATTCAGCAAGCAGATGGAACTGCTATTGACGATGCACATAAAGTTGGACTGAACAATTTACCATTGACTACATTACTTCGTGATGTTTCTCTAACGATTGGAGAGCAGCAAGTGGAAGGTGGTCAAAGCGATTATCCCTATAAATCATATTTCAATCATGTATCACAGTTTCATCCAGCAGCACAAAAAAGTCATATGGAAGCCATGGGATGGTACAGAGATGAAGCAGGAAAATTTGATGTTGAAACAAACAGTGGCTTTGTAAAGCGATCTGCTATGATTAAAGATAGTAGAGTATGTCAGCTATATGGTCCGCTGAATTTAGACTTCTTTAGACAGTCAAAGTTTTTACTGTGTAATACCAGCATGCGACTCAAGCTGACATTGAATAAGCCTGAATTTGCGCTGAATGCATTTGCTAAAGTTGACAATTTTAGAATTCATGTGGAAGATATTGAACTTTACATTCGTCGAGTAGTACCGAATCCAAGTGTCATTAGAGGGCATGCTGAAGGCCTTAACCGCCAAAATGCCATTTACCCCATTCAGCATACAAAGCTTCTCACCTTTACAATTCCGAAAGATCAAAAGAGTTTCATGAAAGATGGCCCTCTTTCCATCGGAAGCACCGAAGCTCCTCATGGTGGCAATGGTTGAAAATGATGCATTTAATGGTAATATAAAGAAGAATCCTTTCAATTTTAAACACAATCAGTTAAGTGAAATTGCTTTACGTGTAAATGGTGTGAGTCATCCTGGTCCACCCTACAAACCAGATTTTGCTTCAGATCAATTTATGCGCAGTTATGTTGATTTTATGGATGTTTTTGGCTTTTACAATACGGATGACACCAACGGACTGACTATGAAAGAGTTTAAGAGTGGATATACTATTTATGCATTTGATTTAACTGCTGACAGCGATATTAGTGCACCCTATCGTCAAGCGAACGTGCCTCATAATATTCGTTTGGATTTGACGTTAAAAAGAACACTACCTGAGACGATCAATGTATTAATTTATGCAGTCTTCGATTCAAATATTGAAATTACAAAGTATCGTGACGTGATTCTTCAGTATAATCGTTAATGAGTTGGTTGACTGCTGACGATATTAAGACTAAAGTGCAGCGTAATGCAGACGAAGCGACGTTCGTTGAAAGCTTTCGATAATGTCTATTCACTCGATACCTTACCACCTGCAGTAAATCACTATCCCATCTTTATTGTGCTAAACACTCATTCACAGAATTTAGGCGGTGAGCATTGGAAAGCGATCTTTATTGGAGAAGACCGACGTGGTGAACTATTTGACTCTCTTGCTCAACCTCCAAATATACCAACACAGCAGTGGTTGAGAAAACATACGCGTCAATATCAGCGAAATGAACGCATACTACAACATCCACTTTTCATCAACGTGTGGTGCTTTTGTACTGTACTTCATCTTAAAACGTTTACATGTATCTCGATTTGCATCTATTATTCAAAACTTTTCATGTAATCCATCCTCTAATGAAAAAATGATTTGTAAGTTCTATCATGATTTGAAATAAAAACATCATGTTGGAAAAAATTGTTTTTTATTTTACAATCCGCTGGGTACGTACATACTCAATGAGATAGTCTAGGATCATATTTGCTTGTTCATGAGATTTTAGTCCAGTAATGATCACTTTACTATTATGAAAGATTGCCACATGCACAGGCAACCAACAACTAATGAGAGCTGCAGGAAAAAGTTCGGGTTCATAACACAAACTGTAACTGCTGGTACGAATCTTCAAAAATGATAGACTGTCACTCAATTGAGTCGAGATCACCATATTGTCCACAGTCAGATTCGACATCACACACCTCTCCCTCTTCCATATCCGACGTAGTAGTCTTTGTAGCTCTAAGCGCATTGACTGCGCTGATGAATGAGAAAGGGCGCCGAGAATCTGTACAGTCCCATTTGGGAAGAGTTGAAGATTCCGTGAATTGTTCATCTTCACCACTAACATTTGAGGACGGCCCGGGTAATACTTGCTGTTTGGAAGCTGTTGGCGTAATGTTGTGAGATCGATTTTGGTGTAGAGTCTGAAGCGACGGAGAATGTTGACGATGGTGTAGCGATGGCGCTTCATGATGAAAGAATGAGTAAATTGAGCGATGTACCTTCCTTTTATACTTTTCCCAACTACCTTGATGAAATGTGAAGTTAGTATGAAGTTGGGAATGATAGAGGTTATTGTTTAATTATTTCTTTTTATTTTTTTTTCTGTTCTTTTGGTGTTTTTTTTATCTTTTTTTTATTATTTTGTTTTATTTTTATTATTTTTTTTTTTGTTTTTTTTGTTATTTTTTATTCTTTTCGTTTATTTTTTTTATTTTTTTTTTGGTTTTTAAGTATTCATTAATTTTTAAATTTTTTTTTTTTTTTATTTGTTTGTTCTTTTTTTTTTCTTTTTTCTTATTTTTTTTGTGGCTTTGGCTTTTTTGTTGTTTTTGTTTTTCCTGTTTTATTTGTTTTTTTGTATTTTTTTTCTGTTTTTTTTTTTTATTTTTTTTTTTTTTATTTTATTCTTTTTTTTATTATTTTTTTTATTTTTAATTTTTTTTTTATTTTTTTGAGTTTTTTATGTTTCTTTTTTTTTATTCTTCTCTTTTGTTTTTTCTTTTTTTTTTTTTCTTTTTTTAATTTTGTTAGTGTTTTCTTTTTTTTTTTATATTTTAATTATTGTTTATTTTTTTTTTTGTTTTAAGTTTTACTTTTTAATTTGTTTTTTATTTTTTTTGGGCTTATTCTTTTATAATTTTATTTTTTTTTTTTGTTCTTTTTTTTTTTTTTATTTTTTTTTTTTTTTATATATTTTTTTTTTTTTTTTTTCTTTTTGTAGAAATTTATTTTTATTTTTTTATTTTTTTTAATTTTGTTTTTGTATTATTTTTTTTTATTGTTTCTTTTTCTTTTTTTTTTTTTTTTTTTTCTTATATGTTTTTTCTTTGTTTTATCTTTTGTTTCTTTTTTTTTATTTATTATTTTTTCTTTTTTGTGGTTTTTTTTTTTTTTAATTTTTTTTTTTTTTTTTTTTTTTTTTTTTTGATTTTTTTTTTTATTTTCTTTTTGTTCTTTTTGTTATTTTTATCTCTTTTCTGAAATAAAATTAATTCGCCGATTGTTGACGCGCAGCCAGATGCGATTTCCAATACGTGACTGTCTTTTCATATAGAAGTATTTCAAGTCCTTCATGATATGATGTAGAGATTGAAAATGACGATCAGATAAAACAAACTCTCTTCTCACATTTCCAGTTGAATCTTGGAAATAGACGTTTCGATCATGATCCGGTTCAATACGTTGTAGGGAATCTAATTTCCAACTCATGGTGCGTGGTAATCATATCTGATTAAGATTTGCATAGTAGTGCGATGAACTCACGACGAATAAATGTCATGATGGAGCGATGTTTGTATCTTCTATACTTCTCCCAATTGTATTTGCGAAATGAGAAAACAGTTTGCGGAATGAGAATGGTAGATTTGAATTTCATTTCTGTAATGTTGAAGCCAAACTTGATCACCCAAGGAGTCTGAATTCTTAATGTTTCAAAATATTCCAAATCCCTCATGATTATCATTGAGGTTGACAAATTGTCGCCATGTTAATGTAATACCTCTTGATGTATGACCATGAGAATTTTTGAAATGTACGTTTCCATCACGAACAACTCTGATATATTGTAGAGAGTCCAAAATCCAAGTCTTCATGATGTTATGCAAAGTTGCAGATTAGCAATATAAAAATGTCGTTTTATCATATTTTGCTTAGCAATGCGGCTACAAAGAGATTTACTAGTAATCGAGCCGCACTCTTTTCTACTCCCATTGATCATGCACAACAGCTAAATGGGAATTGGGTAGTGGGTGTCACTCAACTTGTTTATAGCAACTGTGTCTATACTTTTGATCATGAGGTGATGACTATTAATATGAGACGTACAGCTGCTTTATCAATGTGAAGAAGGGGTGCCGAGTACCGAGGTATACATTCCACAGTGGTCAAAGAAGATCTCTTATCATGTAAAAAGTTTATAATCTGATTTCTTGAATAAAGCGTGTGAAACATTAAACATATTGTCCAATTTACTCCGCACAATGATGATTATAATTATGTACATCTTGTAGTTGAGAAAGATTGGATTGTTGGTTTAAGTCCAAGTTTAAGAAATGATTTAGGCTACCTCGCTAGCGCCTTAACAAGCTATGATAATTTTAACGTTAATAATTACCACCATAAGTGGTCATAAAAAAAAAAATAATACAGTTAATATATCGAGAGACGCTTATTATGTTGATCGATATTCCCAGAAATGAGGAAGACGTTGGTGCAGCAGATTGTGATTTAAGACATGAAAGACAACAGAATGACTCCTGAAACATTATTGATTGAAATTGTACATTATCTCCTTCGAGTTTGATGTGTCCCCACAAACAAAGTAGGCAACATTGACTTATATTTATAAATCATCTAATCATATTACAATAATTACATTAAATGAGGATGATGATCTAGTTCGTAGTATTAGTTTGTTCAAAACGATTTTCCTCAGTTCTTGCGAACATTCGTTCTGCAGCCTGTTCATGGAAAAATCTTGAATATGCAACATTTACCATGTGGAAAGGCCAAATCAATTTGATACAGAATGGGCCGTCCGTTATCTTTATACAGAAAGTGTGTAGAGCCTTTTGGTGGTATCTTACATGAAACAAGAGTGTTTGCATGCCTCGCATTATTTACGACGGTTTAAATTGGTGCTTGTAGATTATTTAAATTGAATTGGGATTAATGCAGCATTCATATTTCATTTTCTGAAAAAGAAAGGTACTTTGTCGTCTCCACTATAAATGGAAAACGGTATTGAACTACTTTATGGATAAAACTCTAATGGACATTTTGGGTTTTGATCAAAATATCTTTAAAAGTGGTACTGTAACCAACGCTAGCGCAGAAGTGTCGCTATCGCGTCAGTATTAACTATTTTCAGATTATCTTCCCAATATTGGTTGAAGATGTACGTGGTGGGAGATTGTTGATAGGATGAAGCTCCATTGCTAGCAATGATACCAGACCAGCCAAAAAGCTGCAGTATTTTATCTGAGCATACTTTCAAGAAAGTGCATTATACAAAGCTGAAATCAAACTACATCCCACAAATTGATATTGCCATTTATGACGATGCTGGTGCGTTGTGATTCCTTTTCATACAGATGCTGTGACAAAAGTATTAAACTCCATTTCCGAGCTGAAGCGTTAATTGCACACGTGAGATGCTATCATATTTTTCCAAGGTGCATAATATGGAAAAGTGAAAATAAGGAACTCGTTTCTAATCTACTTGACCCAGTACAGTAATGCTTCTATGACTAAAATCTCCCAAAAATAAACCATCAGACTATCGGTAAGAATTAAATCGCCCACTGCATTTAGAGGTGAATGGGAGGTTGGCGATTCTCGTATTTGCTTGATAGCAATCTCAGAATGTGAATGATTTGGAAGAAATGATATTGGACTTCCTCGCCCATGATGGAATTAACGATGAATAAGATTCAGTTCCATACAATTTAACATCAGATGAAGTGGAACTTATGAATGGATTCAGATTATAAAATCAGATTCTTCTGAGCCTTTGGGAATGAGAAAATTATTAAGCATTCAAACAGAGTAATCTTCCATCATGAGACTAAAATCAGGACAGCTTATGAGTTTATATTATCATTGGAGTGGGAGACAGTTCTCCGCTTTCATTCTTATACTAAGGTCTTCCGCTGAGGTTGGATAGTCCCCCCCCCCCCCCCCCCCCCCCACCCCCCCCCCCCCCCCCCCCCCCGAATTCTATCCACATCTTGGTTTTGTCTCATGGATACATCTAACGTCAATTGCTACTGCAAAATGTTAAAAAAAAAAGTTTATTCAAATGAATCAACAAATTTCATTAAGATTTAACATATTTGATGAAGATGTTGACGGAATGCGAAGAACGCATCATTTTGAA
Source organism: Prostheceraeus crozeri (assembly GCA_907163375.1). Classification (NCBI taxonomy): domain Eukaryota; kingdom Metazoa; phylum Platyhelminthes; order Polycladida; family Euryleptidae; genus Prostheceraeus; species Prostheceraeus crozeri. Next base: position 7,862 of record CAJQUW010014669.1, on the reverse strand, counting down.
AAAGCGTGGTGTTCACCCTTTTATCATATTGAGTTAGTCAAACGATGGAATGCGACTGTGGTGTAAGAAGTATGGAGAGAAAATTATGGCGGACAAAACTAAGTTGGTTATCAGAAATATAATGACAAAACTTACAGGTTTATTTCTTCAACCGTGCGTCATTTTGTTAGACATTAAACGCCTATAAGGAAGCGGTGTTGTGGTGTAAGGTTCTCAATGATATCACACTAAAGTGATTCAGTTAATGATGAATGGAGGGTGGACATCTTATGGCGAACGCATCAAGAACATTTACCGTCTTAGAAGAATCTAAAGGTGTAATCAATATCATGCCGTCGATCTATATCATACAGTTGAAAAGTTATTCATGTAGTAATCTTATCTACAACAGCAGTTGAAGCATGTGATGAAAAGTTAATTATGATGTAAAGGACACACACATTTCGTTTTCAAATTGAAAATCAACGCGTTGTTCTGAATGGGTGAGGTGATGACATTCAATGGTTCAATTGAGTAAAAATTTGAAAAACTCTTTGGTTTTCAATGCTACAAAACAGTGATTGCTGCTGCGCATCGATTGGTATAGAACACCCAATGACACTTGATTAACATGACCAAACACCTTTACATTCCAAGTGATTTTTGATTTTACCCATTTCTGCTTCGGCGAGAAACAAGAATTACAATTTACGTGATTTCATCATGATAAAGACGCTTCCTATGGAAATAATCGGAAGATTGTTTGAAATAATTTTCTATCATCCGTCGTCAAACAAACTATACCCTCTATTGCTATCAAAAATACCAATTGTTTCAAGCGTGCATCCATGTGAAAGATACTAAATCCCTCATAACGTTAGTGTTTCGGAAAACAAAGTGAAGTCATTGTGATATGTTTATTGAAATATGTACATGAATGTGAAGCAATAGACTTTATACAACATCCACTGAAAATATATACATGAGCGCACTTTAATAAACATTGTTATATACAAAAAGTCTTTTTACTTCGTGAAGGGTGGAAATATACAGGGATAGGAAAAATGTCTTTCAGTGGAAAAGTCATCACATGGGGAATGTACAGATGTGGACACATATACACAAGGAAAAAACAATCTCATGCGATACATAAAACAACAATGTTTATCTACAGAAATCAACATCAAAATACTAAGTTAAGGATGATTATGCTAAGACGTCTCCTGAATGTGGTAGTGTGAGTTTAATTCTTTTGGGTGGTGGTATGGTTGTGTCAGGATGTCCATGTGGAAGAGATATGTTGTGTTCTAACCAGCACCTCTTATCCTCCCATGCTGAAAGCGCCCGTTTCCTAAAAGTATGAGTTTTGATCTCATGCGACTTAGATTTTAAGATTGTCATATTGACAAACGTTATATTTTTATTTCTATGGGCTTTCCTGAAATTCTTATGTTTCATATTTTGCACAATGGATTTTTGATAAGCCTTTAGCGCGCTTACGTAACTTAATGCTATCATCACTATCCTTTAATTTCCATACTGAATACATTTTTGGACGGAGGTAGAATCCATTTCATCTATTTCCTTTCCCCAGCTGTCTCATCTTTAAAGCAGCCAAGTTTTGCCTTATTTTTGATGGATGTTAGAGTGGATGATCAGCAGGATAATTTGATGTATCAAAATAATCCTTTCCAAAGATTTTCCTACTTCATTGAAATCTAAATCTTTGTTGAGTGGTAATAACCTAAGAAGAAACTATCTGTACTCACCATCCCAACAAACGAACCTCTTTTTATTACGAGAGGACATGGTTTTATATTTTATAAAAGAGTTGGTACCAATTTTCAAAGCTTAGAATTAATCAGTAGCAAAAAAAAAAAGTACGCTTGAGCCAATATAGATGGGTTTGCACAACCAACTTCAGATTGTTTAAATCATTTTAACACCTATAAGGTCCTCATCGATAATGGGTCTCTATCGATACAGATAGAGGTGAGGAGATTAGACGGTCAATTTGTGATAGCTTTTGATCATCATTAACTAGTATTGAGTAGTCTTACGCGCTTTTCTAACATCCTCCATGTTCTGTCTTACCAAATAGACTGTTGTTTCTGTATATTTATAAAAAAGATCTTTTTCAAAGTTTATTTTGGGGCTAGTGCAACGTTTCTGGCTGTTGCTAAACAATAATATGGCTTGAGGAAGGCTTTCTGTCTAAATTTAATAATGCGGGTGAACTCCTTTTTCTAAACAAAATTCATGACCCATTTTCTAAATAAAATTTTAAGATAAGATGCTAAAAAGTGGACTAGATAGTTTTCTTTATCATACTGGGTGAGTAAAAAGTTTGCGACAAGGCTTATAGTCGGGTTGTCCCACATTGATTCTAAATCTTTATGAAATTGTTTCATAAAGCCGGAAAACATATCTTTACTCACTTCACCTGATTCGGGTGCGAGTGGAAAATCTACGGTTTTATGTTTATAATTTATTTGGGGGGGGTTTATAGATTAGATCTGTTAGTATATTGTAGATAGAATATTAGAGTACTTTTAGATATAGATTTTTAGATTAGATCTATCTCAAAATAATATCCCCAATCACCTTCATCTGGAATTGCTAGTATGTTGAGAAGGGTTGGAGAAGAAATGTTTGAATATCACTATCATCTAACCAGCTATAAACTCAGAGTGAAAGGTAGCGGTTTGGATAAATGAACTACCATACAAATTATTTTGGTCAATGAATACTTCAGATGAGTCCTGGTCATTGCCTACTGTTTCAGATTTTAACCTATGTTTATTTACAAATGTGAGACCACCGCGAAATTCCTCGCTCAAAAATAAATTATACATTCTTCTGGGATCTTGTAAGAAGATGAATGGTCTCCACCAGTCATTTTAAGTAAAAAGCAGACCTTAAATGACATGGCTGGCAGACTGGACAAAGTGGGGACGGGATCTAACTTATCTTTCTTCTAATGCCACTCGTCGAAAAACTCCTGAAAATACATCAGCCAGCAAAAATACATTCTAACTTAAGGATAGGCAATCATATATTCGCCAAATGTATGGCAGTTCAAAATTTTATCCATGCCATCTTGTGCACTGAATCATAATCTTCGTCTTACATTCTGCGCCGGTCAAAATCATTTTTAAATTTATCTATGGGCGGAAGAGAAGTCTCGCCGAGTTTATTAATATCATCAAAATATAAATATGGAAAGACTCCTTTTCCGTGTGATGACTTCATCGAGTTTAGATTTGGGGTATTGTTTCTTAAGGCTTTTGTGTTAGTGGAAGAGACCTTTAGATTTTTGCATCGGAGAGAGGCCAGTGAATGGCGAGTCATAAATTGGTAGGAATCTAAAAAATTTTATATCAAAATAGACCGTCTTATTTTCTTTAGTTTTTATACGACAAGGCATTTCTTTTGCTGTCATGGCCATAAGATAAACTTCTATCTTCGTTTTGCAGCTATTTACATCAAGGCTTCACTCTTTCCATTTGACCTAAACCTCCTTTTTATTAATCATATGGCTGTCGTAGCCCTTGAAATTATGGAAAATGACGGGTAATGTACGCCGTTTCATCCTAGGTGAAAAATTGCATTTTGAACAGAGTGCGTTTCTAAATTTACCAGTGATGTGATCATGGTCGCGCACTTTCTTAATCTTATCATCGTCAAATGTTTTCCTACATTTGGGGCAAACGTTGCAACTATCAAATTTTGCTTGATCATCTGCTGTTCATTATGCATATGATCTGCGATAAGAGTTCACCCATCATGTTTTTGTTGAAATTTTACCAGCCTGTTCGAGGAATTGTAGGAATTGGTAAAATACAATCCTCACCTTGCCAGACGCGCATTTTATTTTGCCTACCACTAAAGTGATCATGCCATACTTCATAGCAGGAAATGGCTGCTGGTCGATGGATGTTATCATCGATATAACATTCGATGTCAGCATAGATGACACGAAGAGGACTTAGTTCATCACCATTCTCTCTATATGAAAACTCCTTATCTTTGGGCATGCGCTCCATTTGCAGTTTACCTCGCTTACACCATTCGTAATGAGTTTCAAATTTAGTTTTCCTCCTAAAGTGGCGAATACATCTGTCGCAGTAATATAACTCTCTACTAGAGTTTTCTAAGTGGTGGTATAATCGAGAGATTTTGGGAATACCGCAGTAGTGCCATTCCTCACTATCATCCTGTTTTACTAATAACAGGTTTACTGTACGTTCATAACAACTCGAACGCGAGTTGTAGCGCACACCCTTCAATCCTTTTTCCCAAACATGGAGAACTATTTTGATGTTGTTTCAATTTTTTCAAATTTTTCAATATCTTTCTAATTTTCATATTCCGTCCACTATTACAGTCCATCGACAAGTTTTTAATTCATTCCTCCCGACTGTTGATAAAAAGGCCTTACTCTTGCGGTATCGACTATTATGCACATCATTAAAGTGGAGAAAGGAGAGGAAGGCATAATTAAAACATTGCGCATTCGCAAATCTACAGGATTAAATGGCACGTGCCTCGCTTTATGTTATTAAATTTTTCGGAAGTTTAAAGGAGCCTCGACCAAGATGATTTCCTAATAACCTGATTTTAATCATGGCGGTCTCAATACCATCAAAGAACGAGGTCCTACTATCTGCGCTCGTTAAATAGTTAGTCTCTATATTTAATTTTAAAACCCTTGGATATGAATAATTTATACCATAAGACTGCACAGTCTACAACTTCGGTTGCAGGAGAGTGAGGTGTATGTGATAAACTCCAACCTCTCTATTTATTTGTCCAGTATGGTGGTCGATTTTTACATATTTTATTTTAAGATAGAAGAGCGCCTTCATCCTAAAATTTTCTAAATTGTTGAAGAGCGCTTCTATCAATGATGAATTATTGATGAAACCATTCCTCAAAGTTAGCAATGGTTTCTGAGGAGTCTCATCTGGTAGGGTCCTCACTAAATTATTTCATGGACACTTCAGTTGGAGTCGGATAGAGGAGGCTACCGTTGGTGTAGGTATCGTTCGCGTGTGTATGTTGGAAGTCTGTGCGAAGATAGTTCAAAAACGTTGGTCTCGATCAGAGACTGACAGCGCACAGAGAGTCGCAAGAAAAGGAGACATCGTTAACAGAATCATCCACTACCTTCGGAGATTGATGCCGGCTTAGGTCGACAAACACCTCGCTTGATAGTGATTCGGGTTGAGATCACCTTTCCTCGTGAAAGATGTTGTCCACAGTCAGCACATTTGCTAGTTCGTCGCATTCTTCCCACAGCGACAATGTTGATATGGACATTCGCATCGAAGATGGAACTGGTATCACCTGATAGAGCTAAATCATTTCTTTCATCTCTGTTCAAGCCTCAGTGTAGTGTTACAACCTACCTTGACTCAATAACTCTAAACTTTCCTCGAGAAGAGAGGGCGTTGGTGATGAAGTTGATGCCTGAAATTGAGGAAGATGCTATTAGTCACACGTTTGTGGGAGATGAGAGAGGAAATTTTCAACTTACCATTTGAAACGAAATTATGTTATCAGCTTGTATACTATTAGAACAAGATAGAGACTTCACTCAAATTTGTGGGGAATTCGACCTATAAGAGCAGTGTCACGTTTGTACGCCTCAAATACAGTTATTCGCTAGAACAAACGAGTTCACTTATGCGTCTCAAAGACAGAGTGAAATGCATACGGATGTCACTTTTGCTTATATACTTTCATTCTCTTCATTCATTGGATGTTCATTCTGATTGGTTGCTTGTTGATACTTAAGAATTAGTAAAACATTTCAAAGTCATTATTCAACAGTCCAACATGACAAGCCCTACCGGACAACACCAAACACCAAAAATTTTCTCGTTCCTCCATGCTCAACACCAAAGGCTGCTCGTTACCAAAACCAAACGCTCCAAGAATAGGCGAGAGGTGCGAACTAGGTGTACCAACTGGACAATATCGCGAGAGAAGTTATCATTACCAGCGGATGAGGAAAGAGGAGAGTGTGATGTGAGAAGGAGTGTCCCGACTTAACAGGCGTGAGGTGGAAGTATCTCCAGTACGATACTGACGATGACAGATTTTGTGATGGAGATCACTCAGCACGAAATTCCTTCCACCAATTATGGGAGTGGTACACCCCTTAACTCCCTCCAAGCCGCCAAGACGAAGAACTATGGCAGAGTGGGAGTAATATTGATAAAGTGAGGCTCGCAGTGGAAGAACGATTAAAGCAATGAACTGTTTTTGTTATCTTTGTGAAGCCAGGACTCTGGGGACGATATTGGACGATGAAGACCTTTTGAAATACATGCCATAATAATAATTTTTATTTCGTATTACTCATTTGCTTTCATACTGACGTACTTGAATGGGCCTTCAGTGAATGATTTAACCATGTATACATTTTCATTTGGAAATAGTAGCACGCTTAGTCTAACTTGTAAATCTTAAAACATTTCATATGGACGATGATGATAGATGAAATAGTGTCAAATAAAATTAAGATAGCTTACACTTCTGATACAAGTGCTAGCAATCGACACAGCGATCCATGTGTGTAAAGGAGCTGTTGTTATAGACTACGGATGGGTTTAGTGGATTGATTTTAACCATGTATACATTTTCATTTGGAAATAGTAGCACGCTTTGTCTAACTTGTAAATCTTAAAACATTTCATATGGACGATGATGATAGATGAAATAGTGTCAAATAAAATTAAGATAGCTTACACTTCTGATACAGGGATAGCAATCGACTGCGATCCATGTGTAAAGAGCTTGTTAGACTACGGATAGGGTTAAGTGGATGATTTAACCATGTATACATTTTCATTTGGAAATAGTAGCACGCTTAGTCTAACTTGTAAATCTTAAAACATTTCATATGGACGATGATGATAGATGAAATAGTGTCAAATCAAATTAAGATAGCTTTACACTTATCTGATACAGAAGGGATAAGCAATCGACCCGCGATCCAATGTGTAAAGAGCTTGTAGACTACGGAAGAGAGAAGTGTGTTATGTTGCGTGTGGCGCGTGAGTGTCCTCCCATTTCATTCCGTCATTAATTTTTTCTTCTTCCCCTCTGCATTCCATGATCCGTGGATATGTGGCGGGCGGCTTGGGACCGCTTTAGCTTGCATTAGAGGTTGGCCCTTAAAAGAGCCCATGGGTCGTTTCCCGTTCAAACGACACATCCTCTCCACACTTCTGCAAAAACTCTGAAAGAATAAGAATAGGAGATAGATGAGCTACAAAAATGCAATCATGTTAGGAAGATTACTGGAAACTCTTCTCTTCCGAACGTTTCGCGGACCTAAACGAAGTCTTCAAGCTGGCCGGTAACGTCCATACTCATGTGGAGACATCGGACTCCGTCGCCCTCATAACACTGCTGTGTTACGTTGGGATCATCCGTGATGGTTGGGGCGTCGCACACATTGTTCTCAAAGAGGGGAAGATGGACTTCATACACTCTCCTTTTTCGACACTTCAAACGCTCATGCAGTCGCTCCACTTCACCCGTCAACCTCTTATTAATAACCTTCACCTCCTCCGTCTCCTTCACCACGCTTCGCATCCGCTCTATCTCTTCATCCTTCCTCGACACACTCGCCTGCAAACTCTCCACCAAACCTGCCTTCCTCATCAACTCGCTCCTTTCCGCCATCCATTCCTTCTCCTTCTTTCTCAAGCTCTCCAACTCTTCCCTTGTTGCCCTATACCCCTCAACCTTCACCTTCAGCTCTTCATTCTCCTTCAAAACTTTTCTATTATTACTTTCCAAAGCCATCACACGATCCTTCATTCTCACAAATACCTCCGTGTCATACGCCTCTTGCTGCCGTGGCGATG